>JZLH01S0209827.1:45420-63303 GCA_001188425.1 Eucidaris tribuloides
TTGTATTAGTGGCAGGAGCAAGACTTTCAGCAACAGAAGCATGCATATTACCAGTACTGTAGCAAATAAGATACAAATGAATTATATCGATGCTCATAGCTAAACGTTTGCTTCACAGACGTACTATAGAAATACTAGACGTCCATCTCTCTGATTGACTATTAGATATTACGTATGAAGATGGCGGCGCCGAGATCCATTAGAAGATTTCATTTTCCATAGGAATACGAGTTAACAGATAAGGTGTTGAATAATTCATGATTACGTCATCAATTTCCAAATATGGAAAATCCCTTCCTTATTTGGAAGCCATCACTTATCTTTATCGAGTATGACACGCCTCCTTTCAGACGTCGCACTAACCACGCAAGTCTATGTGATGACGGTCCACATTTAATTCTCACATTATGCTAGTATTAATATCACCATCTTTGACGAGATAATTGGATCATATTGTGTTTGGTCAAAGGCAGGTCGAAATCTTTAATTCACTTGGGGGTCTTATAGTTATATTGTAGATCTGTATGCATTGCATATTTCCAGCAATTACTTTGATTTTAATCACTTTAAATTACTACACATTTCCAAGTGAATGCAATATAGATGTAACTTCAAACAGCAATTTGCTTTGTAATTGTAACTAGTTAGTATATCTAACGTTAGCCTCGACCGACTCGCACGCAAATCTAACGTTAGATTTAATTGCCAAAAAAAACTGTAACTGTTAGTTAAGTGTGTAACTAACTTATGACCACGATGATTAGCATGTGTGCTTTTGCATCATGTAGAATTGTAGATCTATATTTTGATTTTAACGTTTCTATTTTCATGCTCGGTAAAATTACCCAGGCAGCAAATTTACCACCAAGACCTGAGTTGTTTAATAAAATAGTCTAATAGAAGTCTAAATAAATTTAACGTTCTACAATTTACATCTTTATTTTATAATTTTTTTTTCCACCACAGCAGTCCAACACATCAACAATTGAGTCAATATCAAAGAAGAACAAAAACTACATTGGAATTGGATCTATAACGACTTAGAATAAGGGGGGATGCAGATTTGTTCATAAAACACTTGTCTTCTGGGGGTTATGTCCTTGGACAAGATAGTCCAATAATTATCTCGACAGATATTTTGCAGGAACCTGTGTAGTCAAGTCAAGAGGAGATAGCCTGGACAACTTCTGTAGAGATCGTCTTATACCAGGAAAATGATGACCAACTCGATACACAGATCTTAGCCTTAGCTAAGGTCTAGGTTTGGTCGTAGTCCTGCCATTAATCTGGACCGGGGATAGCTCCCACCCAAAATAAATTGAAGCCTTCGGAAACAAGACTGAAGAAAGCCAGGACCAAGGTCTTCAACAGGCTAAGTTCAGGCTTCATTACGACTATGAATAATATGCCCTGGCTACGCTACGGTACCGCTGGCTTGATCCAGCAGCGTATCCGGATCCCAACCAGTCCCAACGTTAGACTGAATGCTTCAACCTGCTGTGTATCAAGCTGTTTTTTTTTGTTTGTTGTTGTTGTTGTTTGTTTTTTTTTTACCTTTTCAGGCATTTACCGTACTACGATCTTGACAGATATTGTACAGGTAGATCTACCTCAGTATCTCCTCTGTGCAGAAAGGAGATAGGTACGTGTACCTGTAAAATATTGGTCAAGATCGTACGTACGGTAATAGACCGACGGTGTCTGTCGTTTTCTTCGGGAACCCTCATTTACTGGCATTATCCTGAGCACAATAGGATAATGTCAGTACTGTTAATGATGGTCCGCTAAGAAAACGACAGGCATCGTCAGTCTAGTGCGGTAAATGCCTGAAAAACCACAGACACCGTCGCCGTTGGCCTATGCCTGAATGAAAAACGTCAAAAAACTAACAAAGTTAGATACACAGGTCGAAGCCTTCGCTTCGGTCTAAAGTTTAAAAACCAGACCTAACGTTAGACTGTCAGATCAACCTTACTACAGTACTAGAGTCCAAGTCTCAGGAATCAGAGTCTAGCCTAATCTTAGTAACAGCTAACGTTAGATCTAACTTTACAGGTAACATTCATTCTAAGTTAGAGATTCTAAGTAACAAGTAAGATATATCAGATCTAACTACCGTTAGTCCGCTGAGTGATGTCTGACTCATACAGTGACAGTGCACTAGCACTGTTTGACACGGACTCTTGTGTTATGACAGTCAGTGCATCGTTCTCGTACTAGATTAGTAGGCTAGGACTAGCTTGATCTAACTAAGGTTTTAGAGTCTACTCTACTTGAAACTATGGTCTACCCCCCCCCCCAAGAAAACTCGTGTAGAATTAAGAAATCTAACAGTTTAACACTAAGTGACTAACCAAACTAGTGAAGGTCTAAAGTTCTAACGTTAAGTTAACATAACGTTTCTAAACCTAGGCTAAGGCGGGCCGGGGTCCGGGTTGCAAACGTGAATCAGATTCCCGTCAATCCGGATAGTTAGATTCTTCGGGTTTTGGAAGTCTCCTTAGACTTACCTTTGATTTAGTTGAACAAGTTGTTATGTAGAAAGATCTATTGTCTCATCGAGTCCAGCGAGGATCGCCATCTTTGAATTTGTACTTGTTGCGTGTAAAAGGCATGCAGGCCCTATTCAAGCCCGTGTAAAATTGCATTGCCTGCGACAGCGTGTCTTATGCCATTTAGTTATGATATCTCGTAGAGGCGTGTCATACTCAAATTGACAGGTGGTGATTTTCAAATAAGGAAATGCTTTCTCTTTATTTGGGAAGCTGGTGACGTAGTTTGTCTTGTTTATGAATTATTCAACACCTTATCTGTTAACACGTATTCCTATGGAAAATGAAATCTTTTAATTGATCGGCCAGGCGGGGCCAAGATGGACGTCTAGATAAATCTAGTACGTCTGTGGTTTGCTTAGTCTCACGTGATTTGTGTGTGGAGGAACAACACAGCGATTGTGAAGAGGCATGAAGCGTACCTTTGGAACAGACTCCTGTGAAGGCTTTTAATGATTCTGTACTAACTTTGTAAGTTTGGATCAGTCACAGTATTCAAATTCATTGTTACAGTGTACTACTTTTCTGCATGTTTCATACATCTTCCTATGTTATCCAACATCATATTTACTCCCTCCATCAGGTCCTTCCATCCTCCTTCACTTGCAGCTACCGGAGAAAATCGCGTTTAAGCATATTGTCATATCCATTTGTTTTACTTTTCCGAGTTTTCATCGGGGGGGGGAGGGGGCCTACGGAAGGAGGGTGCTACAGACCGAGGGTCCGTTAGACCGATTATGGAAAAAGATCTGATAGACCAATTGTATCCTTTTTGAACGGTCTATTAGACTCTTATGATAGTCAGTCTATCGGACACATTCGGTGAGCGGTCGATCGGACCCTCGGTCTATTGGACTGTAACCTCATCATGAAGTTACTTTCCTCTTCCATTCTTCTCAGAACTTCATCGTTGCTAATTCTTACATCCAGCTTATCATCTCTATTCATCTCCACACCCACCAACTTTTCACAACTTTCTAGCCTATTTTCTAGTTCACAGTTTCCCCTGCTGATTACTCGCCACACACCACCTGAAGTCGAGGAATAGCATCCTTGACACGTACAGTCCAGCCACTATTCGAGGCCCCTCGAGCAGCCAGGGTATACTTGTGGGAGGAACAACGCATTAAAAATGACAATAGAGCTAAGCTGTCCATCCCAATCCAAGAGCGAAGTGCACCAGGTCATAACTCTTGTTAGAAGACATGGAAGCCACTGAACAGACTTCGCACGGGCATACATGGGTCTTTGCAAGACCAACATGAATAAATGGGGCTATGAAGCGGCCATAGATACAAGCTGCGACTGTGGAACATCTGAACGGACAACGCAATACATGTTGAGATGCACGAACAACGCTGTATGGAGGATCTGGTGGCTGAAACGAGACTATGAGAGACACTGGCGTACAGATGGGGGGTTTTGGGGGTGCGCTTGACCCCCCAAATGAAATTTGATCATGGGTCAGAGAGACTTATATTAATAAATGTCTTTTTTTCATTCGTAAACTGATGCAGATTTTGTAGATTTTGTATTTTATAATTATATTTTCCAACTGTTACTACATATTTACAGTTTAACAGAACAACCGTCTATAACGCACAGTCCTTAATTGACTCCCTGATAACATGCAGAGAGGCTTTATAGTAAAACTGTTTTCTTCGCCTCCATGATATAACACAAATTTTGCGATCTATATATAAAAAAAAAATCACAATTTTACCAATTGGAATTGCTATATTTCATAATTAATTGGTACAACTGTGACTATTCATTAACTGAGCTAAATACTGATAGGGGGTATGCTTTGTGTCGTACACTAAATTTTCTTCTGTTTAATTCCAAACTTCGTTTCGTTCCTGTTTCTTTGTGCAATATAACACAAACCAGCAAAACTACTTCATCTTTTCGCATCACCCATTTAGGCAAGGATCATAGAACATTATTAGTTATACCATGGATCATAAAAAACATGTTTATTCCTTGAATAGTAGTGTGCATCAAAATATCATTAACCCATTTTTGATTGTGATTGATATGTAAAGAGCAGACATCAGGGATCTTGCCCAATATAATTATATGGTGGTATTGTCGTTATGAAAAGTCTGACTTTATCTCAAGTTTCCTCTCTCTCTCTCTGTAAAGTACACTCTCCATGAATCAGACTCAGAATTTGCTTTATTTGTGGCAAATGCCTTAACTGTGGGCAGTGGGTAATTATGTTTGTCAATAATGATACAGCACCGATTCTTAAGTAGTTGAATATCAGCACTTTTAAATACCGTTGTAGGTATTTTTTTTTTAAACGGGACTTAGAGTTTGCATCCTAAGTGTTTTTTCTCGACAAATGATTCAGAATATCCCCGTGAACCACTCGACTTGCTGCGCTCGCTCGCAAATTACTTTACAATAATTTTGAAGTGTAATATGCCAACACAACACAAAATACCCCCCCCCCCAAAAAAAAAGAGGAAATTAGATGATTTTTTCCAACATTTTTTTTCTCTTTTTAAAGTTTTTCTTGGTTTTCATAAATTAGAATAATTACAAAAACAATAATTATTTATAAATCTAAATAAAAATCACAAAAAAGACCCGAATGTAACTAGCAAATCATAACACAACATTAATATTGGTGGCTTGCATGAACATTTTTTTCCAACACAAATATAATTTATAGTTGTCTGTTTAGTTTAGACTCGCAGTCTTAATAACGTATTCCTCATTTTGATTTGTGAACATTTAGTGTATACACAACCAATGAAATCACAATGGAATAAATTTAATTTTATTCCTGGCATCAAAATTTGAAAAGAAGCACATTTTCATTGATTGCCAATTTCCACACGCTCTACTGATGTCATTCGTGTAACCATGGACACCCGGACAATTTTTACATTGTGTCAGTTCGTCAGATTTACTTTGACACTATAGAATATGCCTACACTATTTTAGAAATGTATGCATGGATGTAAAACACAAACATACAGTCACACACACACACACACACACACACACACACATCATACATACACACACGCAGACACATGCACTTATGTACATGTATACCTTTTATGTTAGTAATCGTTTCTGACCCCCCAAATGATTTTGCTCATTACGCCACTGATGAGAGAGTTCTACAATGTGCGAGAGCCTGGCCAAATATGTGACCTATTCTGTGGATGATGGACACGAAAAAAGAAGCCTACTTTTCTTTTTGGTACAATTTTCTGAACCTACGCTGCACACAGTCGACTCTTACCTGTGTACAAAAACCGCAGTAAATGTTTCAATGTTGTATATCGTATATCGTCAGAGAGACGGATGTGGATTTTGGTTGATTCTCCTTCATTCATCGATTCTACACTGATATTGGACACGCCCCCGACACACCCATTGTTGATATCCTCCCAGTTGATTGGACAGAAGGCGTCACTCTTCTTATCAGGTGCCTCTGCCTGTAGCAGTAAACAAAAAACATTTTGATATTTTTTTAAAGGTGGACTTATTATGTTTCGAGAGGCAGTCCTAGAGGGTACTTGCCCTAGGGGTAGTTGTTTGAGGTACTTGTCCAGGTGTTATTTGTCGGGGAGGTACTTGTCTGGGGGTAGTTCTCCGGGGGTACTTGTCCTAGAGGGCAGTTGCCCTAGGGAGGTAACCGTCGGAAGGGGGAAGTCGTCATATTAGATGATGGTTGTTCTAGAGAATAGTTGTCCAAGGAGTAGGTGTCCTAAAAGCTACTCAAAGAACTAATGACGAACTGTGCTATTTTCGTCCTCCTGTGAATACCCTTTACCCTTAGTCTGCCACCAGATCTTGCTAGATTTGCATAATTAACTCTTAACATGCCAAAGTCGCAGATCTGCACTAAATAATACACATGAAGTCCAAAGAGGTTGAAATCCTCAGGAATGTTAAGAGTTAATCTACTACTTCGTATGTACAGTATAAAAATAATCGTTGTATAACAAATTATCGTTGACTTTTTCAAAAGGGGTTGTTTGTATTATAGAAATTAAGGAGAGCAATGCAGATTTTTCAGTACAAATTCATATGGAATGCACAAGATTAAAATGTAGAGTGTAACTTGCATTAATTACTTTTTCGTTATGTCTGAAAAGCTAATGGGTTATTATAATGAATTTCAAAAAGATATATTCTGTATTTTTTTGTATTGACACTTAAATAACCTTTGGCGTGGGCTCCACATGAAGTAGACGACAAAAGAAATCTGACGCGCTGCAGAGTACAACACGATGTGCGTTGATCGTTCGCTGGTCCCCGCAGTAGAATATCACATCATAGTCCGTCTGATCCTCCAGTAAAGTGGCCATGTCAGCAGCAAATGTCGATTCCTTTATGCGTATGTATGGTGGCTTCTCTGTCATATAGGTGTAAATAATGTATGTGCACTTAGGATACAACGAAAGGCTAATAGATAATTCAGTATAAAAGATATACTGTCTACACCCTGAAGAATACACTGAAGGTTTGTCCACGCCTCTTCTTACATCACTTAGGTCTATATCTAGTACCATCGAAAAGTGATTATGTTAGCCACTTCACATAGTATCGCCATTTGGAACGTTGTACATTTCAAATCTCATTTTCCTTGAATAATACATGGAAAACACAGTAGTCCAACTTTGGGATTCGTATGCCTAATATTATTTTGCACTTATAACATGTATGACGGTAATTTGATGTCAAAAACTGGCTACGTTAATCAGGGGCATTGTCTGGATAAAATCGTAGAGGGAGGGTGAAAACCCCGCGGCGATTTTGTGACAAGCCAAAAGGAAAGTCATCAGGTCCGCAAGACCTTGCGTCTATAATGACAAAAGGAAGCCACAAGCAAACAAAACAGGAGGGGGCCCAGGGGGGCCAGTGTCATTACAAGGTGTACACCATGCGCGTGTGAAAAAAACGCGTAAAAAGGGTTGTTTTTCACGGTCGGGCGATGTACGCGGCCGTACATTGAAAGAGGTATCAAAATCGCCAAAATCGGGGAAAAAAGGGTATACTGTTTAACAGGATGCTTACTTGAAAAGGATATCTTTCAGACTCGAATACTTGTTTAGGGTATGCTGCAGATCGACAGAAAATTACTTGTTTAGGGCTATTTGGAAAGTCCATACGACGCGCATGGTGTACACCTTGTAATGGCTACTGCCTTCCCCCCCCCCCCGGGGAAGGGGTCATCATGTGCAGGAGAACACTCATCTATGGTGAAAATCGGTATTATGGTGTCTCGGTATGCCTTACGGGGTGACATTTAAATTATTTTCTCGGGGGGATCAAATCTGGGGAAAGTTTTTTTTTTTTACTAGATGAGAAATGTGTTGCATTGATGCTTCAAATGATAACAATCTTACCGAGGGGTGGCAAGTAAGGAGGAGAGTAGAAATACAGAGTGTGTGGTTTCCTTCTCCATGTGAAAGCTAGTTCTATCTGGAAGACACAAGTAAGTTTAACGGAGAAAAATTAAACAAAGCAGTCGTATATCGATGGGGAAAAACACAAAAATGGGGCAATGTTTTTCAGTCGTTGCTAAAAACTGCATTTGTTATTATTTACCTTGATTTGGCTTTGGACCAATTTCCTTGAAAACACAAAAGCATTTTATTTCTTTACCATGAATCTTGTAAAACAGGCGGACCGTAAAGTTTAATAAAGTAATGAGAGTAATGGAATATACACCCCACCGAAATGAACGCTCATATTTTATTGGCTGAGAAGTGCAAGTCTAAATTTATGGAAAGAAATACTTCCGCTCTCATTATCTTGCCAAACAAAAAAAAAGGCTTCTTCAGTGCTGGAATTTTGATCACATTTGACGTAATGTAGATAAAATACTAAAAATAAAAGTAAACAGAACTTTCGTAATGTTGTTATACAGAACTTGTGTAGATCTCATCTAAAATATTTTTCAGTAAAAATAATTTATTTTCTAATAAAATGTTATTAGTGTTTATCTTCCCATACGTTTACGATATCAGGGAAATCCATTTAAACCAATCAAGACAACTACAGAACATTATACATGTGTGTCTGTTCTCCAATCGAATTTTTCCAGTTTTAATAAATATAAGTTTGTTTTTTTCCTTTGACTTTGGTATGTTACATTATCGAAGACAGGAATCCATTAGCGTAGCCAAAGGGGGGGGGGGCAATTCCCCCCCCCCCAATAATCATCATTTCCGAATTTTGTCGGTACATTTGAAATTTTGTCGGTACATTTAGACTGGTACCCATGACATCTTGTCCAGACAAAATGTCTCCAGTACCGACGAAAATAAGCCAAGAAATGGCACTTTTTGAAGTGCAAAAACGCAAAAATTGTCAATTCGCTCGCTCCGCTCACTCGCATAACGACCAAGATTTTGTTGACGGTGCCTTGCCGGTAATTTGTAAATCATATTATCATAGCAATTAAAAAGAGAACCTCGTCATCTTGTACCCCCAAAAATAAGCTCAAAAATGGCACCTTTGAAGTGTAAAAACGCAAATGTTGTCAAACTCGATCGCTCGTTCTGCTCGCTTGCATAAAGACCAAGAATTTGTTGACGGTGCTTTGCCGGTAATTTGTCAATCGCATTATCATAACTTCATGTCATCAGAAATAGAAAAGAGAACCACGCTATATTGTCAACAAAATGTCCCAATAACCGACAAAAATAATGCAAGAAAATGAAACTTTCTGATGCAAAAATGCGAAAATTTTCAAGCTCGCTCGCTCCGCTCGCTCGCAAAGTTAACTTATACTTTGTTAACGTCGTTTTTTTAACCGACAAATTGTCAGTCATAATGTCATGCCATAAGTAAAAGAAGCTAATATTATTTCATTGAATACTGAGATTTAAAAAGGAAACAAGCAAACCGGCATTGTAAAAGGCTTTCGATATATATCTATGAGAAAATAAAATTTTCGGTAAAATTTATATCCCCGGATAGACGAGCATTCCTGACACATGAAATCTCATGATATTTTGGCGCTCACTCGCTTCGCTCGCTCGCGCATAAAATAATCCACTTTCATGATATTGCCAAGGCAATCATAATGCCAGTATTTGGCAGAAGTTACTGTTGCATGCGACAGAAGAATGGAGAGCTTGGCTGGTTAAGTTATATAAATGAGCAAAATGCTAGCTTGCATTCTTGTTCACCATGTTCACAGATATATGTCTTTAAATAAATAAATAAATAAATATGTATATATATATATACCTATATATAGATAGATAAATAGATAGATAGATAGATAGATAGATAGATAGATAGATAGATAGATATAGATATACATGCAAAATCGATTTTGCCGTTGTCGGTACATTTGGGTGTCTTGCCCCCACAATACCAAAAAGCTGGCTACGCTACTGCAGGAATCTACATAATACGTCTAACATTTTAGTATACGTGCAAAATATTGGCAAAGATGAGATGTAACTCACTGCTTTCTCATAGAGATCATCCACTCCTATACGAGCGAAGGAGCTTGTTTCAACAAAAGACATCTTATTCTCATGTGCCAGTGTCAATCCTTCTCTGTACGTTACCACCGGATCGGAGGGAACATTATCACCAACATGCAAAAGATCTGAAAAACAAAGAGAACAGAATCACAGTTTCAATTCTACTGCGTAAAAAGTAAAAAGAAAATAAATAAATAAAATAAACGGTAAAGGTTTATAGTTCTGTATTGCTGTGTTAATGCTCTGTCATATGACTTCAGACATTACAACCTGATCATAAGACCCTTGTCAACCCTGCATATTACTGCGCGCCGCCTCCGCTCCCTGAGGAGTATCTCTAGCCCGTCTGCCGTTAGGCACTCAGGTGCTAATCCATTTGAGAATGTCTTTCTCAGATATCTCAGGTACCCATTTTTTCTGGGTGGAGAAAGATAATGCAGACATAATGTCTTACCCCAAAATTAATTTGATCAGAGAATCTCTTATTCGGGAAGAACATGCCTTATCCACTAAGCCACGACCCCTTCCTAAGATAATCATTCTTTTTAAATTCGACTGTATCGATAATGCAAAAACTGGATTAGGGTTTAAGAGCTACATTTAAAAGGCGCTAAACTCATTTTGCTGACTTGGATAACACTGATTTTTCTTTGAACACGAGCTGATAAAATACCCGAATTTAGACTTCTGAAAGGCAGCCTGGAAATGAATTTCGTGCAATCCACACAACATATCAATTGTGACTACGATATGCACCTTGCTACGTTTTTGCATACCCTGCTAGAAATGTGAGTGAATTTGAAGTGAACATGAGTGTTTTCCACCCATTTTGGAGTGACCTCGGGGATTAATAAGATGTAAGAAGAATATACCCTACCCCACGGGATAACACCCTTAGAACTAATGTTACACGTCCTACAGTCTTCGAACGTATATTTGTGACTCGACATTTGCTCTGTCCACAATTCCGGTTATCCCAGAAGACAAAGAAATAGGATTGCATGGTTGTCATTGGGTTTCCAGTTTAGATTACAAATAGGGTCAAGGTAAGGGGGTTGTGTTAGGATTAGGATCAGGGTTAGGGCTGGGTTAGTATTAGGGTTAGGGTTGAGGTTAAATTTATCGTATGAAATAATCGTTGGAGCAATTGTAGCCGAAGCAAGTGTGGATCCATATGGATCTGTAACACTTCACCGTACCTATTTTGTTTCCAACCAGAATCATAGGAGTGTCAGGCAAATGGTCCTTGAGTCTTGGAATATAATCTCTGGCTGTTTCGTCAAAAGAACGTCGGGAAGTCACAGAGTACAACCACAACACGATGTCAGTTTGGCGACATGAAGGAGACGAGATCATTGGACCGTTTTGCTGGGAAGTAACAAAGCAAAATTCGCAGATTTTAGCATTTAGAATTTCAAAGATAATGTATAGCAATAATGGCTTAATTTGTGTTAGTCCATTGACCTTAATCAGGCTTGGAGGCATACCATCAGACGCCCTGCGTAATATGTCTGCAACACGCAAAGCAGTCGACGCGGCATTGCATGACTGTTTCTTTCAAATCTCACCGATATTTTGAGACTTATTTGGCGACGTACCAGTTTTAAATTTATGCAAAATTTTGGCCTTTCACGTCGGAATAAACATTGCCCCCAATCGTGATTTTCCGTCTAAATCCAATACAAAATGTGTTTCAACCAAAATTCATAATACTTTTACTCTTGTCTGATTAAAATTAGTCAATTCTATGAGTTCTATCATTGCAAAAAGTGTCCTGGACAATAATAAAATTAGTCAATTCTATACGTTATATGATTGCAAAAAGTGTCCTCGACAAGTTTCATTGAAACACAATGGAAACAAAGGAGAACTTAGATTTAGGGCGGATTTTAAGCGGCGTACACACAGATGCACAAAACTGGTTGCAAGATTTGCAGGGTAAATGTGACATGATGATGATAGATCTCTTACTAGTATTTTGCATCAAGAAAACCTAAAGCTTGTTAAATTGATATAACGACACTTTCAAACAACCCACTATCCAAGGAATGACTACATTCAATACAAGGAATACACATTGTCACTTACACCCACTTTCATTTTCCAGAGGAGGATAGAATATGTACAACCTTTGCGAGTTATGGATGTTTTTACCAAGTCAAACCCGCAACCCAGATAACAGTCGAAACATAGCTTTTGGTGTGCCCCACAAATTCAGCATTGTAGCCTTTCCAACCTGCCAATCACCACCGATCAACATCTTAATGGTTGGAGGTTTATCGCTCCCATCCGCCATGTTAGTTGCCAATTGGAAGTTGTCCAGTCACAGTGTATTTATTGATGTTTACCCTTCAAACTTTAATGCCTGAAACAAACATAACAACAAAATCGTTGGTGTAAGGTTATTTTATAAAGAGAATCACGTATTGACTCGATAATGAATTTATTCAATAAGACGAGACGTTTATTTGACAGATCGTCGTGTGTCTACGCAAAGGCCGCTAATATCATACATAATGAATGCAGTTTACGGCTTTTGTATAGTAGGCTCATGACACACATTTAACGGTCTTTGTATATAGGCACACGACGAGATAATACCTTTGACTTTACCGATATCTTCACTTTTATGTTTACCACTCACTTCTGCCTTAACCTATTCATCATGATCATGATCATCATGGTCATCATCATCATCATCATCATTATCGTCATCATCATCATCATCATCATCATCATCATCATTATCATCATCACCACCATCATCATCAGTGGTGATCATCCCACTGTGGGGCGAAGGCCTCCCCAAGTTGGTGCCAAGGGTGCCTGTCTTGTGCTGATGCAATCCATTTTATGATAGTTAACTTTGTGAGCTTATCTCAGTTCTTCCCTTCCACGATTTCGGGATCCTTACTATGGTCTCCATTCTATGATACGTTTTTGGTCAATCTATTGTCATTTGGTCTTGCAAGATATCTGGCCCATATCCATTTCTTTGTTTTAATTGCTTTGCGTATGTGTGCTACACTAGTGTAATTCCTCCACTATAAGTTTTTTTTTTTGTATCACGTTTCGTTATTCCTATCATACGCTCCATAGTGTTTTAAACAATTTTTAGTTTCTGTTCCATTTTCTTTGGTACAGCCCAGGTTTCACAACTGTAAGTCATTGCCGGAAACATTGGTTGAAAACGTTTTTCTTTAGACAGATAGGCATATTGTTCTTCATAAGGTCATTAAAATTCCCAAAAGCATTCTATCCAGCTCTTGTCCTTATTTTGACTTCTTCCAATTTATCATGGTCCATTCTGATGTGCTGCCCTAGATAGATATAGTGATTTACTCTCTCAAAATCAGTAGTATCCATTACGATATTCTGTTTTTAGCGAATTGGTTGAACATTACTTTTGTGTTATTTATCTGCCTTCCCACTGCACTGCACACATCCAACTTTCACCTGTACCACGTACCCGTAGTCGATGTGGTGACCGGGCTTGCAGTGTCATTGCACCTACTCTCTGGAACAACTTTCCCATCCACGTCCATGAAACTCCTACAATAGACTCATTCAAACAATAACTCAAATCTCACCTGTTTATGCAATCCCTGTAATTTATGATAACGTAGTATAATTGTGCTAATAATATTCGTTACTTACTTATAATTTTTGTGTAAAAACTGTTAGGTATTTTGTTCGATCCAACTGTTTGAATATATCTTTACAACTTTCCTTTTACAGCGCTTAGAAACATCAGTATCAAGCGCGTTATAAATGATATTTATGT
The DNA here is from genome assembly GCA_001188425.1 of Eucidaris tribuloides. Classification (NCBI taxonomy): domain Eukaryota; kingdom Metazoa; phylum Echinodermata; class Echinoidea; order Cidaroida; family Cidaridae; genus Eucidaris; species Eucidaris tribuloides. The sequence continues at coordinate 59,229 of JZLH01S0209827.1, forward strand.
TTTGTTTATTTAGTATTAATGTTTATCTTCAGGCCTACTTTATTGCTTTCAGTGTTCAAGTCGCTTTCTATTTATACAGGTTTAATGGGGGGACTTTGGTACATACCACACACGGACCTCAAGATTGTGTTTGGATCAGATGTCCTGGACGTAGGTCGAAAGGCATGATTTTAACGTATTTGGGAAGTTCAAACTATAACTATCGCACTGTGCTTCTCAACCATATATCATACATTTGTTAAATGAACAACATTGCATTTTGAAATTGTGACAAAATGTAACAATGGCCTGAGTCTGATTCAAATAATCAAAATATTACAGGCAACACCGGTGGCCAATATACAGTTAAGGAAAACAAATCTTTCCTTAACATACATGTACACTCTAACAGACTAGCGCAACTCATGCAATGACAGAGGTAAAATTTGTGAAAATATCTTTAGTACTTGCTTATTGATCCTCAAATACAGAAGCACGAATGAGCTTACATGAGATCGATGTCTACCGGTACATGTAGATGTATATGTTCAACAGCCGATATAATAGGTCCATTGCTGTAACAATCATAAATATACTTTGTATCAGAGTCAATGTTTGGACATCGTCCCCACATATTGTCATAAGGTCGACGTCACCCAATCAGGTGTTCAAAGTGCACAGAGAGGAGCTTAGTGATATGAAATATGGTGATTTTCTCCCGGGGGGGGGGGGGTTCGCTCTCCACACGGCCTGTCTCCCACCCGTGTCCAACAACCTCAGAAATGCACCCTAAACGGCGTAACCTACATGACCAAATTGCAACCGTTAATGGCGTAACACACAGAAAACTACCCTAAGTGGCGTGATCTCCAGGAAATCCACTTATTCTGTATACCCTAAGTGGCGTGACTCCCAGGAAATCCACTTATTCTAATACCCTAAGGGCGTGGAACAGGTATTCCACTAATTTGATACCCTAGAGTGGCGTAAACAGTGAAATCAGCTTAATTTGATACGCCAACAAGTGTCCTTCTCATCTAAAAACATTATTGTACATTGGCGCAACCGCGAAGAGGTTCACTTATCAATTCATAAATAATTCTCCTTATTACGAATGTTCATGTTGAGATGTTATTAGATCCACCAAAAAAATGCACCTCTAAATGGCGGTAGTCTACATAACGAAATCAGTATCCCTAAAGATGGAGTGACATTGAGAAAAGGCTGCCCTAAGTGGCGATTGCCAGCGAACGGTGCTGACAGAGCTACCTTTTTCCAAAAGACGTCGACTACGCCCGAGGCTGGAAAAGGGACCCTTTACGACGCTTTTCTGGACGCGGGTGCGTAGCAGTCCGTGTGAGAGGCGACCCCCCCCCCCCGGGGGATTTTCTGTATGTGTAAGTAAAATGTCAGGGGCATCCGCCACCCTTCCACCACCTAGCGTCGTCCTTGACAGTATTAGCTGCGCTATGGTGTCGTAGCCGAATTGGTTTCTCGATCCGCCGTTTAGGTAGCACACAGGTAAGGGAATAATGTTAGAAGCATCAACTTTGAAAATTCGTTAAAAATCGGAGATTAATTAGGAATGATCGGAACCAACATTCTGTGATAGAACAATATTCCTCAATTGATGTTCTTGATGGATCATTTAATGATCAATGAAACAAATTTGATCAACGCGTATCTCCTTATCATCAGTGAATCTAATATCTTTCCAGATTTGTTCGGGTTTTTGATAGCTAAATCGCGCATTTTTTAAATTTATTTACCGTTAGTTTTTTCCATTCTTCTTGCCTGTTTGTCAGTCTCCACAACCAATTGTGTTCGTTCTTCCGAAATTCATACGAAGAGCTCGTTTCCAGAAGGGGGTACGCCCATTTCATCAAATGATCTTTATGTATCTCCATGCATATCAGATAACACAAATGAGAAGTTGAATTTTGCGCAAAATAAAATGCCCTGAAAAGTGTATTTATTTTATTTTATTTTGTTGAATTTTAAGAGTTTGCGACTTTATACGACTTCGTTGAAACATCGGGTTACTTTCAATATCACGTGGTACATGATAGTGCTTGAATAGGCAAAGAAAGGCATGAGCACACAAAACCCGGAGATAACTGTTCTGCCACCTGCAAGATATGTATGGATAAATTGCAAACTTATAGTTAGCTTCTTGCTAACTGTTATTATAACAATGCAGTCTACAAGGAAATTGGTATTTCAAATCTACGTATTATATTTTCTCTTTTCAAAGCTGTTTTGAAGTAGTATTTGGGAATGATTCATTGTTTGACCTTATCGGGGACACTTCTATTAAAGACAATAATGTAGCTCAGATTTTTTTTTCCATTACCGGAATAATGATGCCACTATACGCGTTAAGAAAAATGTCTGTTTTCACGCTATGGTGTAAGAAATTTGACCTTGTCTATCATCATGGGTTTAGTAAGCTGAATCTCACCACAGAGATGAGGCGTATATTATTTCATTCATCGATGGATATTGACCAAAAGACACACATCTATTCGCCTCTGGCACGTAACCCCGACATGAAACTTCTAAATGAAGCCGGTATCAAGTACGGGCGTAAAATGAGGAGGGGGTGGGGTGGGGCATACACTCCAAACTTTTGCTGGTAGGGGTGGCCAAGGCAAACAACCACGTTACAATGAAAATAATAGCGCGAGTTTGGACGTGTGTGTGTGTGTGTGTGTGTGTGTGTGTGTGTGTGTGTGTGTGTGTGTGTGTGTGTGTGTGTGTGTGTGTGTGTGTGTGTGTGTGTGTGTGTGTGTGTGTGTGTGTGTGTGTGTGTGTGTGTGTGTGTGTGTGTGTGTGTGTGTCTGTCTGTCTGTCTGTGTGTGTGTGTGTGTGTGTGTGTGTGTGTGTGTGTCTGTGTGTGTGTGTGTGTGTGTGTGTGTGTGTGTTGTGTGTGTGTGTGTGTGTGTGTGTGTGTGTGTGTGTGTCTGCGTGTGTGTGTGTGTGTGTGTGTGTGTGTGTGTGTGTGTGTGTGTGTGTGTGTGTGTGATGGTGGGTGATGTGTGTGTGTCCGTGTGTGTGCGTGCGCGCCTGTTTACGTGTGTGTTTGTATGTGTGTTCGCAACAGAAATATCCGCACCTGACCGCGATAACACCCCCAACTCCCCAATCCTCAGAATGAATTTACGCCACTGGAATCGCATCCATTGAGTCACCGACCTTGTCCCCGGTGACCCGAAGCCTAAGAGTTTCCTGTAAGACCTTGTATCCTGTATTATTATCATACGTATTTTCGATCTTTAACAATAAAGCTTTTAAACTCACTTACATAGCCAAGGGCGTGTGTAACATTACGGGGGGGGGGGTGGGGGTTGGCGTAGGTTTTTCCCATATAACCTCAGGTACGGTGTAACGTGTACAACTATGACACAATATAAAGCATTATATTAATAATACGTGTAATGAACTATAATGCTGTGAAAGAAGTGATTACGTTAATGTTTGTGAGGATGAATATAATAATAATGATGATAATAATAATATAATTATAACTCTATTTGCTACCTTGCTCGTTTGTTTTCGGCCTTTCTTTTGATTCCCCTTAAAAGCAGGGAAATCTCTTTTGGCATGCCTAAAAATTACCATTGTGTAAGTCATGGCATTAGAAGGAAGCTATTCTGCGGAATCCCTTTATGCAAAATAATAGAGCTAGAAAACTCAGTTTAAATGGAATATAGTGACTGTTAGACTCGATTTGATATTTTTTCTCGCACAAAGAAAAATTCCTAGCGCACAGAAGCGTAGACACAAAACGGCTATGTTTTTTCTTCGGCCAATTTTTTTATTCTAGGTATATTACTAACCCTAGATTTCACAGACCTGCCTTTCCATCCATAGCTCTAAGTAGCTGTTACTTTCCTGGTCTCGCGAGGATGTTTGCAAATGAATCCACTGCTCTTAACGCACAATTTTTTGGGCCTTGTATTAACGCTCTCCTCCTCATTTGTGGATACCCCCTATGGTGGCTTTGATGTAATAAGAAGAAGAAGAGAGAAAAGAGAAGAAGAAGAAGAAGAAGAGGAAGAAGAAGAAGAAGAAGAAAGAAGAGGAAGAAAGAAAG
>JZLH01S0209827.1:71169-88037 GCA_001188425.1 Eucidaris tribuloides
ATAAATGGGTACCTGGTAGAGTGAGAATGATTTAGTTTGTCTGGCTTGATGCGTCTCCTTGGCAGCTGCAGCTAGGAATATTCCCCAGGGAGCGGAAATGGTTCACATCTTTGTGCAGGTTACAACTGTATCCCAGTGACCAGGGTAATAATATCCAAGCGCAAAGAGATTGATCTCATCGGTATTATGCGCTATGTATAATAATGGATTGTTATTATCATCATCATCATCATTATTATTGTTATTATTATGATTATTATTATTATTATTATTGTTATTATTATTATCATTATTATTATTATTATTATTATGATTATTATTATTATTATTATTATTATTATACACCATGCAAATCATCACGTATGATCTTGATATATTTTTTTTTCGTAAGAAAGAGGTCACTTTTCACTATTGTCTATGAACTTTTCCCACACATTAAAGGGTAGTGACATGATGGTGTATTTGAAAATGCCCTAAAAGAACCAAATTTATTGGCTGGAAGGCTTCGTCTTAAAGATTGTGTTCTGACTTCCACACCCCGAAATGAGTTCATCCAGGAAAGGGGCTAAAATCATTAATAATATAAACATTAAAACTTAGGCCTATCTGAACCTGTCAAAAGATCAGTGCGGCAGAAAAGTCAGTCAAAGCGAAAATTTAAACAAACTCGTCGTTACGACCCGATTATCAATAATTGAATTTACACGACTTTTACCTATCTTTCCTCCACTAGATGAAATCTGAACTAAAAACGCTAATCCCTCAAGAACTCTGTTCATTAAAATCAAACTTAAATATTACAGTATTGAATTGAAGTACGGGCCTGATAGAAATTGAAACCCATACAAAGTTGTAAAACATATTTGCCTGTCCTCGTGAATACCGTAAGTAATTGTTTAAAAGAGCATAAATATTCGGCAGAATCCCTTGAATAGTTTCCTTCATTCTAGAATAGAATAATGAATATGTGACCTTTTATGATGCGACTTGTTGTCCCATACCGCACAAAATAAGAAATTGTGTTTTCTATAACGACGTAACGACTCTTAGCTTTGAAATGGTGTATAATTTGTCTTGAGTGGATGAAGCAAACCTATTTACTGTATATGTCCATGATTTGCACACCCCGAAGTTAGCTTATGGAGTAAAGAAGCTAAAATCACTTATAATGTAAACATTGACACAAATCCTCACCTCTCATAAAAGCCTTGGGGAGGAAAAGCCAGATTTCATGAAAATGATTACATTCAAACATAATGCAAAACAGAATTTGAATTTTGCACAGCCCTTACATTAGTCTGACTGCAAGACCTTATTCGGTTATCATCTACTGGATAATTAATACCTGCTGATCAAAGCTTCCGAGGTGAAACAGACCAGTACACTTGGACGATTTTCAATCTTTGTTACGGTTGGAATCTTCCAAAATCAAACGCTACAGCTAGCGTTTGAAACCTAGACTAATATTACCAAATATAACTCGAGCAAAAATGATCTTTTGTCTATTATTTCAAAAACCTTACAACGGATGGATCTAAAAATTTTAAACGATACTGTCTTTTAGTTGGATCAAATCTAAGCAAAAAATTTTCTGTGGGAAACTAAAAAAAAAAAATATCTTTAAAAAAAAAAACCTACTCTCAAGCTTAGCCATTATCTTGAAGCAAAAGTAAAACACCGACCTCAAAGATAGCGCTCATTCATGCGAAAATGGAGATCAGAGCAACTCTAGTCCATTTCCCAAAGAGTACTGCAGACTGAATCATCCTCTGCGGCTGTTACAATCACTATCGAATGAATAGTTCAGAAACGTAACTTTGTGGTGATAACAAGCAATTCGGGTTATAAACACACACAAAAAAAGTAACTACCCCCTTTTTCGAAGGGGGTATTTGAGCAAAATAATTTGGCAGGGGTATTTCTCCACTAATTGACTAACTTCTGTGAGAAAATCTGATTGATCTGTCAATGCATGCATGAGTGAGCACATATTAAAGGCAAAATGTCATTTTTTCAAAAGTTACAAGGGTCATGTTGGGGGATTTGTGATACAGGATTTTGACAAATTCTGTTTCTGGTGAATGATTTAGCATTATTTATGTTATTTATCTATCGTTTGACCCCTTTACACCTCTTTTGACACTTATCGCATTTTTTGCGCTTCAGTGAGCTCAATTTAAAAATTGCCACCCTTCCTCAGTTTTGAAAGTGTAAAATCCATTAAGTTTATTGAAAAAATTGAAATCCCTTCTTTTTCAGCAAAATGTATCTTAATATGTTGTACGAATATAAGAGGTTGTAACCATGTCATGGTTGAGTGAGCACACTCTTTAAATAAAGAAAAAAATACCATTGTTTACCTTTATTTTGATATAAGAGATGACTCTTGTGACTTTTGAAAAGTGGCCTTTTTGCCTTTACTGCATGCCCACTCATGCGTGGCTTGACGAATCAATCGCATTTTCACACAGAGGTTAGTCAATAAGTGTAGAAATACTCCTGCCAAATTATCTTACGAAAACTTATTTTGTTAAAAAGTTATGGTAGTTTGAAAAAAGGGGTAGTGATTTTTTTGTTGTGTTTTTATTTTGGTTGAACTCACAATATGAAGATCGCTGCACTCGTCAAAACTAAAAGCTCTCGCAAAATACATAGCTGCGTAAAGTCATAGTAATGAATGACCTATTGACCTCAAATTGGGCAAATGAAAGATAAACAATAAGTGAAATAATTGTTCGCTCTTTGAGGAGTGAATGTAAAAATGTGAATTTAAGGTGAATTTGGAGTGGACGTGTGAGTATGTTCGCTGATTTGGAAGTGGCCTCGGTGATCACTCTGCGATCCTGAGGTTACCAATTCACCACAATTTATCCTGAACACAAAGTTCAAGACTGTGAACAAGTTCTTCCGTACCTGGGTAGCACCGTTACGAGCCGGCACATCAAGTAGCTGGAGCAATGTTACCAACGACGTCTGCGGAGGATCTGCAACATCAAGTGGTCGGGAATAATGTCCAACCTCCCGGTTCTGGAAAAGTGCGGCCTCTCCAGGATCGAATACGTTTTGATCATCAAGTGCCAGCTTAGATGGCAGAACCTATTGCTCCTGTGGAAGACGACAGGATTCCAAAGATGCTGCTGTACGGTGAGTTGAAGCACGTGCATCTCAGTCAGGGAATACTCCCCAAAACACTCTGAAGGCAAACCGCAACAACTGCAAGTTCAATGTGCACTTTTGGAGCCACTACTCATGAAATAACTCTTTGGAGACACTCTTGGAGCAACTGCTCATAAAAGAACTTTTTGGAGACACTAGTTTAAACAAGTCACAAAGTTAACGCTTTTGAATCCAACAAATCAACCGCCGTCCTGTTAAAGATTCAGACAAGGGAACAGATTTCCACGTAGTTGGATTCCTTACCTCGCTGCATCTATTTCATCACGAATTGGACTTTACTCGCGCAGGAGAACTCACCTTAAATGACGTATCTGTCTACTTACATATAGCCCAGCATTGAAAGCTGGAATGTGTGTGTGTGTGTGTGTGTGTGTGTGTGTGTGTGTGTGTGTGTGTGTGTGTGCGCGCGCGCGTGCGTGTTCACTTAAGGATTAACGTCGGTATATTAACAGTGTGTACCTTTGATGTGATTCATTTGATTTCAATGAAGCAATGTTAATACATGCTCACTCATCTTATACAATGGCAATTGTAAACCAACTGTTCCTTTTAAATTGGTTTTGGTAGATTTCTTGGCTATCTCGGGTCTTCATACGCTTTAAATACACATAATCATCAAGTTATGTTTTGAAAGTCCTATATGCATCCTATCAAACTATGTAGTATGTTTTTACTTTGGCATGGTAGTAAAATTATCTCCAAAAACGCACTCGTGACTTATTTTGATTTCATTTTTTCTTTTTATTTCAACAGTATTGGTATCGTCAAATCGAGGAAAATGCAACACGCCAGGTGGCTGAAACTTTTTGCCGTAATATTACTAAGCAACATAGTGGCGCTTCTGGTTTGGAAGTTTCATGACGGTCCCACCATCACCTCTGTTTACCGTAAGGGACCCCACATGCAAACAGGCGTACCTCAACCGCAGAGAAAGTCCACCCAGGAGGAAAACGAAGACCAGCTACAGAGAGTGATTCAAAACACGATCCGACAGCATAGAATCAACAAAACCCAAGTAGACAAGATTTTACAACAGATGCAGGATGAATTGCGTGGTGAAACCGGGGATAAAGAGCTACTTAACGGAAGAAATAAAACGGTTAGTGACGTCACAGTTAACGTCATGACAACAAAGAATCCTGTTAATAGTAATGTTGTGAATCCACACGACTTTAGACTGGTTATCAACGAACCAAACGCGTGTAAACATGAAAATGGGAGTAGCAAGAATGTCTTTATGCTGGTGGTGATATTAACAGTCCACAAAAATTTCGAGGAGAGGAGAGCCATTCGGGAAACTTGGGGAAGTCCCCAAGCTGTGGACGGCCGAGAAGTAGTGTCTGTGTTTTTGCTTGCTAATACAACGGATAGTAATTTTCAACGACAAGTCGAGGAAGAGAGTCGGAAATATCATGACATCATCATGGAAGACTTTAAGGATACGTATAAAAACCTCACCTTGAAAACTATAATGGGTCTGAAATGGATGACGAACTTTTGCCCGCAAGCGAAGTACATCTTAAAAGCCGATGATGATATGTATATCAGTTATGAAAATATTGTTAGGCATCTGAGTAAAGCGAACACCCCATCAGAAAACTACGTCGTGGGGTACGTCATACAAGCTGGACCAATCAGGGATCCCAGAAGTAAATGGTACATGTCGAAGGAACTGTACCCAAAGGAGAGTTATCCGCCATTTTGTTCCGGAACTACGTATGCTTTGTCAGGAGATGTCGCCGGCAAAGTTTACACAGTGTCTCTTCAGACGCGATATCTACATCTGGAGGATGTTTTCTTATCAATATGCCTTGAAAAGCTGGGTATCGTCCCCAGGTCACACGGGGGGTTCCACAATGGGCGTCTTCCGTACAGCTTTTGTCAATTCAAACAGATTCTGACAGCACACCAGTACCCAGCGGTAGAGAAACGAAAGATATGGCACGACCAGAAATTTAATACTACAGTTAGGTGTTAATCATTTCATGGACCTACAACACATGGACCTCTTTCATCGAAGCAATCCTTGAAGTGCGAGATCCGCCAATGTTTGATAATGTACATATCTAACCCCTTGGGACGACGGGCTTGTACAGAAGCCCAGTAAATTGCACACTCAGAGACGAATATGACCAAACTTTCGGTCAAACACTGAACACACGGCAGATTTTTATTGCTTAACGCGTCTGTTCCTAAAGTTACACTTTTTGACTAGTATAAAGTAAGAAAATAAATATTGTGAAAAGAATTTTATAAGAAAACATGGGTTTATATTCCTTTCAAAGACAATCACGAGCAACTCGCATCGTCTCTCAATGAACAACAGTACTGAATAGCATCGAGCCCAAGGGGTTAATATGATAACCAGGTGTCTTTTCAAAGAGATATAAATTATACTTAGTTACACATTGTCTTAATACGGTTTCAGTCTCTATTCCGTAGCTGCTTGGTCGAATTCATACTAATTGAGTGTTATAACTCTATGATAGAGTCTCAATAATGATTATGCCTTTTATGGTATATGATGGACTCTCGATAACTAACAATGTGAATGTTATGGTATATGACAGATTCTTGATGATACTATTTGCATATGATAGATTCTCGTTGGTAACCTTTTATATCGTATTGAACGTTATGTTTATACGATATGATTAAAAATCGCTGTTTAAATTTGCTGAAAGTGTAGTTGAAAGTTTTACTGCCACTGTCGTTATTAAACAATAACATTGTTTTTATAAATTATTTTAACCATTGCTCTTTTTTCGTTTGTTTCGTGTTTTTTAGTTTTACTTTAGAATGACCAACAAATTTTCCTTGTGCGATTTGTTTCAATTCGGTAAAACGAAACCAGACAGCGCTCTGTATATCATATAATAATTGGATTCACATATCATGTGCTCGAGTCCATACTACAGTGCAAAAGAAAATGGTCCAATCGGGAGAAAAATATTTTAGGCCTTATGTAATTTTCTCAAACGTGTACTTGGTATCATATTTAAGCAGAGTAAAATTTTCTTTCAGATAAACTTAATCCCATTTAATTATTTTCTAAATCCAAACTTAATTTTGTGCAGTCAGGCAAAATCACGTTTGTCCCACTTTTGGGTATTTCTTATAATGACAAGTAAATTGGTTGTTTTTTCCTTACAGAACTCACAAAAGTTATGTACCCCCTTTGTACTACAAATAATATGAAATCAGAAATGTTCAACCTAAAAAAGTCTGTTCGTTCAGGTAAATTGAACGATTACACAATACTTTTCACACTCTCAGAGGGTTTCTTTGTTAAACAATATGCACAACCTGCATGTGCATGTGTAGTATATAAAATATAATGGGACAAACGCGATTTTGCGTCATTGCAGATTATTCAATACATTTCAGGATTAACACAACCAAACGAAGTGAAATAAATTGTGCTGAAATGTATGGTCTTTTAGCTTTATGACAATACCCAACATAACTAGGTTGTATACGATTTTCATATTATAAAAAATAATTTTTACTTCGACCATTTTTTTTTAAGACAGACTGTATTTTATACGATAATAAATCTCATCACTTTGTCGATTGGGATTGCCCCAAATGTGTTATGAGTCATTTGCCCCTTTTGCTCGAAGACATTACCTCTGATGTAAACAATTTTAGCCATTGAATTTATTTTATGTTAATTTTCACTTAATTAGTTTCATTCTTAATTTAGTTTATTGTGATTTAAATATTTTGTCAAAGTTTTCATTATTATCATACATTATTTCTTTTTGTATTTTTTACAGTGTCATGTTTGTAACTTGCAAATGTACTCACGTGTACAGGGCCCCTTGGTAGGACAGATGCAAAACTTAAAGGGATACCCTGCCTAAAGAGGATTGAATTAATAAATACAGCGACCTGTATACTGCCCCCCCCCCCCATGACAAAAGGGTATAACTGACATTCTTTTCAAAAATGAGTTATATAGTGTAAGGGACTCAGTACATCACTTAAACATGCAGAACAAGAAAAAAATATTAATTAGAAGTCTCCCTTTGTTTCATAATCCACTTGTTAAAAGGACACTGAATAGGGCTTTAAGGCTGTGAACAAAATACAGTTTGCTCAATATCTCCAAAACACCAAATTGTCAGTTATACCCTTTTGTCATGGGGGCGGTATAGTAGTTCAACTGGCATTCGTAAACCAAACGTAAAATGTCAATAGTTGTCTAATAAAGGATTAAAGTTCTTGTTGTGAATGTGGTCATATTAGCAAGACACCATGAGGAAATCAAAGCTATTTTGATTGATAACGATATTTATGTATTCGCTTTAAAGCCACAGGCTAACAATGACCACAGTTTAAAAAAAAATATGAGCTACCTAATCCTCCATGCTCTAAGTGTTTTTTTATAAGGTCTTAATATAAAACACTGCAAAAGGTTATTTCCAAATGATAATTTATTACTTTAAAAAGTAAAAATCTACGAGTACTAAGGTTGAACGGATTCACCATGCCCATTTCCTCCATAAACTTACTGTGTGTAGATCCTGGATATTTTATACTCCACCGCAGTGGAAATTGTTCACTCATGCATATCTTGCCAGTGGCAGCATAACTTCCGAAACTTTTGTGTTCTAGGGTGTTTATTTGTCCATTTAAGCAGTACTATGTAGCGCAGGTACGACACTTTAATATATTTTTTTTTAACTGAATCTCCACAGTGTTAGCCTATGTCTTCAAATGAAACCAGACTTAAAGCCCAAGTTTAGTTTTGGGGATTTTTGGTTATTTGAAAGCTTTATGCGCCCAAGCATAAACCCTGCCAATGAATAGATTTTGAATGTCTTAGTTTTTTTTTAATTAGTTAATGAAAATCTCGGGGGACCCCGAAATTTCTCGTATATTTATATTATAGCATCCAAAGGGTAAAAAGGGCTTTAAGGTTGCATGTGTTATACCTCATCTGAAAGAGCAGACTCTGCTCTTTTAGATGAGGTATAACTCACTATAAACCTTTTTTTGGTCTTTAGATTTTTTTAAATTAATTAATGAAAAATTATGGGGGAACCCCAGATTTTCGGCTATATTTTACATTATAGCATACCAAGGGTTAAAAAGGTTATATGAGCTATACCTCATCTGAAAGAGCAGAGTCTGCCCTTTCAGATGAGGTATAACATATGTAACCTTAAAGCCTTTTTAACCATTTGATGCTATAATATAAAATGTAGCCGAAAATCTCGGGGGTTCCCCCGAGAATTTTTCATTAACTAATTAAAAAAAAAACCTAAAGACATTCAGAATCTATTATTGCAGGGTTATGACTTGTGGCATAAAGCTTTCAAATAACAAAAAATCCCCACAAACTAAACTTGGGCTTAATATTGTATTTGGTGACAATGAAGTCAATGTTCCCCATTATTCCGTTGTTAGAAATGATAGCAACAGATCTGGCGACGAGGTTGCCATTTATGTCCATGAATGTATAACCTTTGAAATCCTAGAAAATAACTCTCTCTTAAAATGGGAGTCAATACCACTTTTAATCCGACTGAAAAACTTAAAACCGATTATTTTCTTAAATTGGTATCGATAACCCTACTCTAAAACTGAAATAATCTACGTTCATGAGGAACTTCTTGTTTTTGTGAATGCATTCAATTGTAGTGTTAATTATGTTGGATGATATTAACTTTGATATTGCAAATAGTCCACTTACCGGTGATTGCAAAAGATACTGTCAGATAAATGACGTGAATAATGAGGATCAGATAAATACTACGAAGTTCCAAAGGGTAACAAGTGATTCTGCAACTCTCATAAATCACAAGTTAGCAAACAATGTAAATTTTGTTACATCATATGGCGTCATACACAATGATTTCAGCGATCATTATATCAGTTATTTGGTTTGGAAATCGCAGTAAATTTAAACGGATGAAAGGCTTTGTAACTTTTAGAAAGCCAAAAGGTGTGAATATACAATCTTTCAGAGAGGATTTGATCAACCAAGCTTTAGAACAAGTAGAAAATTACAATAAAAAAAAATAAAGTAGTTGAACGATGGGAAACACTTTTTATTGAAGTTATAGATTACACACTAAGAAAACGGGTTCAACTTTGCACCTTTAAAGGTGCTGACCAATGCCACACTAGGAACACCTTTACGGGTGAAACTTTGCACCTTTCAGACCTTTATAGATGGAAATTTGCACGTTCAAAGGTGCATAAAGTGTAAACGGTGCATAGTTGCACCCGTAAAGGTGCTCCTAGTGTGACATTGCTAAAGGTGCAAAGTTGAACCTATATTTCTTAGTGTGTATCTTATGCCAATTCGGAAACGAAAAGTACGGACAAAACATTCACCATGGTTAAATGACACAATTTCACAGTTGACGAAAAAACGCGACAAAACAAAGTCCAACCCAATTGCAAAGAAAGATGAAAATCTTTGGAAAGATTGCAGACGTTTGTTTGAAAAGCAAGGTGACATCAGAATCTAGAAAAGCCAAACAAGAATTTCATTTACTTTTGTGGAAAATTCTGAAATCCGTCATGCCAAAAAAAATCGTTCCTCGTCCATACCTATTTCAAGAATGATTGTCAGGAAGCAGCAAATAATTTTAATTCCCATTTTGCGAATGCTGCAAGGAATTTACAGATATCGTGATATTGAATCCTATACCGTTTTTCAATTTTCCGACTGTTGACAGTACATTTAATTTGGCACCTGTGTTAGATTCAGATATCCTTGCAGAAATTAACCGACTGAAAAACAAGAAAGCAGTTGGAATCCATTCTATTTCTTTCCATGTGTTAAAGATAGCGGCATCAGAATTTGTCAAATCTCTCAGGAATTTTATAAACAATTTGTTACATGACGGTATATTTCCAAATAGATGGGGAAAGGCCAAAATTATTCCCCTACATAAAAAGGGTGACAAATCTCACCCTGATAACTATAGACCCATTTCTTTACTGCACTGCGTATCTACATTATTAGAAAGAGTGATTCAAAAACTGCAACGTCATCTCAATGACAATGGCCATCTGACCTCTCAATGACCTACTGGTCTCTCAACAATCTGGTTTCAGATCACAGCATTCAACTAGTACAGCACTGGCACAAGTTACAGATGAATGATTATTGGCAATGGACAGAGGGTATTATACGGGCGCTGTATTTATAGACTTACAATAATCTTTTGACCTGCTCGATCATAGATATACATGTCTATTAAACAATTTTTACGTATTGGTCTACAAAATGGTACACTCCATTGGTTTCAAAGTTATTTGACCGGGAGAAGAATTGTAACTTCAATAATTATTAATACCTTGTCCCATGAGGTAACTTTAACATATGGAGTGTCGCAAGGTCACAGGTTCATTACTAGGACCATTGTTATTAACAGTTTTCATTAACGATTTAAAATATATTGTTCGTAAACGTCAATTCCACTTATATACTGACGATACTATAATATACAGTATTTCTCTGATAGAGATGCAACAAATATACAAACAGTTTTGAATAACGAAATGAGATACTTAGATCACTGGATGAAACAAACAGACTAATAAGAAATTATGATTAAACCGTAAGTATGCTTCTTGGAACGAGAAATATCTTACGTGAATGCAACGTGTTACAGCTGAAAATAAGAAACATTGCTATTGAACAGGTGGAAAGTTTCAAATACATTAGTGTTTAAGCGTTTAGATTGACGCAGAACTAAAATGGAGTATTTATGAAGAGTTTAGTTCCAAAATTCGCTAAATCAGTTTTCACCAAGGATCAGTTACAGCTATGAACGTCAACAAATTTGCCAAGTACTGATCTAGTTATAGTGTAAAAAAATTATGTCAAATTCCACGATTAAATACGAATTATCTCTGGTTTAATTTTTATTTTCCATAGACACGTGTACAAACTCAGGCGAAGAAATGCATTTTTCTTACTAAGTTCTTTTTTTGAACGAACAAATTTTAAGAGTAATATGTGATTCCGTAATTATTCCACATTTTGACTATGCTGGGATCATTTGGAGTTCATCTAGATTTGCATCTTGATCTCTTACAGAAAATTCAAAACCGAGTGGGTAGAATGATTCTGAAAGTGAACCCATTTCACATGCATCTACATTCCAGATACATGATACTTTAAAATGGAAATATCTAGATACCTGTTAGATTATGCAAACTATGGTTTACAAATGGTGTGTGTCTTGAATACATTAAAGAGAATATACAGGTAAAAATCACAGACCAATGTTTACGTGCTGTATGACAGCTTTAACTGTGTGTAGATCTAGGCTCTTTTGTACTCTGCCGCAGTGTAAATTCATGGGTGACGTTCATTCAGGCATATCTTACCAGTGGCAGCATAAAATGTTGCTTTTTTGCATGTTCATTTGCCCATTTAAGCACTATAGCTCAGATATCACAGTTTGACAATTTTTTTTTTTAAATTGAAGCTTTACCGTGTTATATAGCCTTCGATTCATGTATTTCAAACGACAAGAAAATTTAAACGCATTTTGTAGCTTTAAAGGGACACAAAACTTCTGACAAATTATTAATGCACTCACTTCCTTTTTCGAAACTTCATGGTTAAAGGGAAATAGCAAGATATCCACATTAAGGAGAAAATGCACTCAAAATCACGTATACTGTTCACTGTTTCTGCTGTGAAAATGTCATAATTTGATATAAATTTATTCTTTGTTGTACAGTTATCAAGAAAGTTGTGACGGTGAATCTTGTTCTTTAGCATTCAATAGGGTTAATATCTCTCAGATCCGGAGATTAATTCATACAGTGTAGTGGAAAATAAATGTCCTTTTCTCCTCAAGTTAATATTCAAGACACATCCTTACAGCTTGAATATTCTCTTGGTGGTGTTCATATTGATTTACGTTTCAACCCATTTGGTTCTTGATTTTGTCTTCTTCTAAAAATGTTACGGTCCTGTAATGTTTTTCCCTTTAATTTGATTTAATTAACTTTTTGATATAACCTCACACATTAACCGTGATACGTAATACGATTATTTCTTAAAGGCAGGGCATCTCTTTTGCATGCATAAAAATTAACACTGCGTAAATACAATGGCATTTAGAAGAAAATGTCATTGGGGAACTTTTAGCAAAATATAGGAGCTAGAAACTCATATAGTGACCGTTAGACTCTGATTTCAATTCTTTCTCGCGAGAGAAAAATTCCTACCATAGAAAGTACACTGAACGGCTATTGGTTTTTTTTTGCATTTTTTCAAATTCTAGGTAATTACTTACCCCCAGATTTCACAGACATGCCCTTCATCAATAGCCTAAGGGCATGGGTTATTTTTTCCTGGTCTGCGGGGATGTTTGCAAAATGCCTTTAAAGTCCACCAGATATGGGTCAAATCGAGGTACTGGGGAATTTCCTTTAAACAACACATCTCCCGTTCTAAGTTGAATACGCCTTTTCCTGGTTTCCGCCTATACTGAGTGGAATTGCATCTTTTAAAATGAACGAGTTCTATCTATAAGAGTGATGACCTTCTATTTATTTTTTTCCTACGTTTTGTCTCTAACGGCGCACATCGTAAAGTAAAGAGAAGACATCGTTTGGGTCAACGACATAGGCTAACATTGTAGGAGCTTCCGTTTAAAAATTGTCAAACTGTGATATCTGAGCTACATAATTACTAATGCTTAAATGGGCAAATTGTCCCCCTAGAATACAAAACTTTTGAAAGTTATGCTGCCACTGGCAAGATATATATGAATATCCACTGCGACAGAGTGTAAAAAATAGCCTAGATCTACAAACAATAAGTCTATGGGAGGAAATAGGTATGGTGAATCCGGAACAGGGCTTCATATTTGCACTTCATGAAAAGCATTTAGCACAAGGGGGATTGTGTAGCTCACAATTTTTTTTTCAAACTGTGGTTATTCTTAGCTTGTCACCTTAATAACTGTTCCAAAAGGGGGACATTTGGCATCTCACTTTAGTCACCTCATAATAATGAAAATTGAACCCTCACCACGTGTGTTTGTTTGTCTGTGTGTGCGTCTGTGTGTGTGTTTATGTCTATGTTTGTGTCTGTATGTGTAGTGTTTATGAGTGTGTCCGTGTGTGCGTTTGTGTGTCTGTGTTTGTGTTTGTGTGTGTGTGTGTGTGTGTGTGTGTGTGTGTGTGTGTGTGTGTGTGTGTGTGTGTGTGTGTGTGTGTGTGTGTGTGTGTGTGTGTGTGTGTGTGTGTGTGTGTGTGTGTGTGTGTGTGTGTGTGTGTGTGTGTGTGTGTGTGTGTGTGTGTGTGTGTGTGTGTGTGTGTGTGTGTGTGTGTGTGTGTGTGTGTGTGTTGAGCTTTGCGTATTTTTTTCATAAATATTATTACTAATGCTTTAGACTTGTGGGTGACGCCGACCACGAAATGCTTGCTTGTGAAGTTCCGGTTACCTTGAGTCTAGTCTAGCTTCCAGACGTTTAGATTAACCCATCCTATACTGATAAGGAAACTACTATCGTCAATTAAAGACACTATGTAACAGTGTGGAAGCCCTTAATTTAAAAAATTTGTCCAACTTGCTTTCTGACACATCTGGTAGGTGTTTGGATGACAAAATAAACACGCCTAGAACACAGAGAAAGTATTGGACAGTTATCTCGTCACTAGTTACAATATGTGCCAAATTCAAATTGGCACATGAATTTCCTATCCAGTCGATAGGACAATTCTGCAACAACAAAACAGTCTATGGGGGAAAGCTGGAATGGTCTCTCGAATGATTCTTTACTTTTTAAAAGGCCACTTACTGATCGTTTTTAAAATGCAATTTTTTCAGCCTTTCATTTTTAGAGCAATGTCAGAGCCCTGGTAGCGTGGGCAACTCATGCACTCAAGATTTTTTTACTAGAAACATGTTAAACAGTGCTTTAACTCGCTTTGACGAAGACTACTGTCTTGATGCGCTGTCGCAAGGCAGAGTGAATGTACTCTGAGGTCGTAAAAGTCCGAGAGTGGGTGAACTCTGGTGGTAAAGAAATGTAGCATGGTCTGGAACCCAAGACTACCTTGACACAGTAGCTGAACCTGTAGCTGATTTTAGACTTGGTGGGTTTATTTCTAAAAGCGGCTCATCATTGCCAATTCCACGTTTTCATAGAATTGCTTCATGTTGTTTTTTTTTAGATACGAAGGGACTGATGATGAGAGTCGTAAAGGTCAGTACTGTGGTAGTGTAAATTATTATCATACTCACTTTGATTATTAGATAAGAAAATTATATTCATTCGGCAAAGTATCCCGCATATTGACATATCTTGCTTTGTACGTATACAATGGGAAACGGGACTCATAAAAATCTATAGTGAGTCACACAGGGCACGTTTTGCAGTCAACAGTGTCGCAGGTACGATTGTTGGCGCTAGCGACTGTTTACACCCCCTGTTTGATGCAAAACGTCAACTGAAATGGATTTTTTGGGTAGAACACATGGGTTAATGATGGTTATTGTTTTAACTGTCACGCTAAAAGCATCTTCTGAATGGTGATTTTTCACGGGGCCACGTCATTACAAGGTGTACACCATGTCCATGTGGAGAAAAAAAACGCGTAAAGTAGTTTTTTTTTTTTTTTTTTTTGTTACGCACGTACAGTGAAAAGGGGTATCAAAATCTCCAAATCAGGAAAAAAGGGTTTACCTTTACAACAATTTGGGTTGATTCGGGTTGGGAAAACATGACAAAATACTTGTTTGGGGTATTCTGAGATTAACGGATAATTACTTGTTTAGGGTCTATTGCTCAAATATCCACACACGAGCATGGTATACACCTTGTAATCGCAGCGCCCCCCCCCCCTCGGTGGGAGGTGATTTCCCTACATATATAGTTGACCAATTCATTTATAGTTGCATGTAGGTGAGTCCTTGTTGCAACGTTTGCGCAACATGTTGGTCGGTTGCAAAGTTTGAACCTGTGCGCGCTAGTAATTAGCAGGATTGGCGTGGTTTCTGCCATGCGGTTTGGATAACCGGCGAGGGTGTCTTGTTTTGTTGTTAGTTGGTCGTACGATTTGCTGTCTACGACTATGGAATATTTTTGCTCTTTACTACATACATACTTCTATTGATGTAGTTAGGTCATGCAGCACGACATGATATCATAATCATTAGACCATCAACGTGAAGTGATGCGTGGACAGTGATCATGCAGGATTAGGTGTAGGCCAATAACAAAACTGTGTAAAATAACACATATTTACATTTCGCTACTACGATTGCAATGATCATAACCGCAATGAGGTTTTCTTTGTTATTCACTGCAATTTCATTTTTCTATATCAAGTATGGCGCTGCCAAATTTGCGTCTTTTGTATGTCAACCAGAAAACTTTGTTTCAGTGTAACTACATTTAATAATTCAGTAGTAATTTCATCATACAATTGTCTAATTATAGGCCAATTACCCATTATTTATTCGCGAATTACACAGCTACAGAAAAATCACAAATTACATGGAAAATGAACGATTTTTAAAGGAAAATCAATGGATTTGCATTCAAAGTTTGCCTGGAGTTTTTTTTATTGGCTGTGTGCTAATCGGTAGGCTAAATACCCCAGCGAAAACCCTAAACACAAATTTTGTTTTCCTTTTCCCACTTTTGGGGTGAAATTACCGAATTTCACTGGTTCGGGGCATTATATTTTGAAAGACACAAATTAAATGCATTCTGTTATCCTCTTTCTAGAGATTCCGTCCAGTTTCCGAAGGAACCATCAAAATTTTGTTTGTTGGTTCTAAAGGCGTTGGAAGGACTACAATGATGAAATTATGGGCACATCACAAACTGGAATTCGACAATTACAACGATCAACATCATCATGGTCTTTGCGAATTATCAACGTCCACAATTCAGAAAGGTTCCACATATGGAGTCTCCATAATGGAATTTCCTGAGCATCCATACGTAAGTATAATACTGTAACAGTGTATCCATCAATTATTTTAAAAGATCGTTACTCCGCCAGTGGTAGAGTGGATTATTATTATTATTATTATTATTATTATTATTATTATTATTATTATTATTATTATTATTATTATTATTATTATTATTATTATTATTATTATTATTATTATTATTATTATTATTATTATTATTATTATTATTATTATTATTATTATTATTATTCAAAATAAAGGATCGAGGGTAAAAAAAAAGTTAAATAGCGAACATGGTGTAAATTAAAACTGAAGAGAACAAGGTTTGAGGTCAAGTTGTGCAACACGAATGACCAAAGTTGTTGGTTGTTTTTTTTTATCTAGTTATTATAATTATTATTATAATTATTATCATTATTATCATCATCATCATCATTATCATCATTATCAACATTCTTATTATCATTATTATGCCGCGGACTTGTGCCTTACACTGAAAAAAAAGCGTTCGGTTAAGTATCATTTTGTTAAATTAGCGACACACTTTTAACAGGTGCTTATAGGCACCATTAAGGGTGCTTTTGATCATTGTGCCCTTTTCACCCTTTTACGTCAGAATGGGGCTCAGAAACATCAGTATTGGTGGCACTATTGTGACAAGGCTGAAGCACCATTTTGGAACGTGTTTTATTTTTTCTTAGAGTGTACATATTTCCCCTGCAAGTTTCAGATCTCTTGTGTACACTTCAAATGCAGGCGCGGTTCTACGGGG
>JZLH01S0209827.1:91809-104989 GCA_001188425.1 Eucidaris tribuloides
ACACACACACACACACACACGCACACATGCACGCACAAACACATGCACGTATAAAGATACACCAACACACAAACCCATACTTTTGGCGATGGGGTAATTTTTTCAACCCCCTGAAGCTTTCAAATATGATATTCATAATTATTTTTATAATTACTACCATTATTACAACCCTTAACACTGCTACCACTACCATCATCATTACAACAACATTTCAACAACATGACTGCCATCACAACATCATCACCAGCAGCAGTAGCAGTAGAATCAGCACCATCACCATCCCCGCCATCATTATCAACAGTATCATCAAGACCACAAACATCATCACCACCATCATCCCCGCCATCCCTATAACCAATATCATCCAGACCACCGTCATCCTCCCCACTAACATCATCACCACTAACATCATCACCACCAACATCATCAAGAACATCATCACCACCACCATCATCACCACCATCATCATCACCACCAACATCATCAAGAACATCACCACCACCACCATCATCATCATCACCACCATCATCATCACCGCCAACATCATCACCAACATCACCACCACCACCACCACCATCATCATCATCCCACCACCATCATCATCACCACCATCATCTCCATCACCATCATCCCCGCCATCACTATAACCAAATTCATCAAGACCACCATCATCCTCCCCACTAACATTATCACCACCAACATCATCTAGAACATCACCACCACCACCATCATCATCATCACCACCATCATCATCACCGCCAAGATCACCACCAACATCATCACCATCACCATCATCCCCGCCATCACTATAACCAAATTCATCAAGACCACCGTCGTCCTCCCCACTAATATCATCACCAACATCACCACCACCAGCATCATCACCACCAACATCACTACCACCATGCATCATATCCGCCATCTTCATCACCAACATCACCACCACCATCATCTTGATCATCATCACCACCACTATCATTATCAGCACCAACATCATCACCACCAACATCACTACCACCATCATATCCGCCATCATCATCATCATCATTACGACAGGTGTAAATTGTTCAGAATTCTTAACACATGTAACCAGTCAGAGGGTTTATTGAAGAAAATGAAGTAAAAAAACACGAATTATTTTATGAACGTCTAAAAGTTAACATTTATATTTCGCGAAGCGTCCAACGGGTATACATTTTTCACTGTTTTCAGATCTCCGTTTCGTAGGTGATAAAGTGTCTTCCGATTCGTCAGTAACTTACCAGGAAGGTCTAGCATTGGCGCATGAAAATAAAATGTCCTTTGCTGAAACAAGCTCGTTTTCTCACATTGGGGTGGATGACCTGTATAAGAAAGCGGTAAGTTTAATTCACCTTTTTCCATTATTTTGTAAGTTACCTACATTTTTAGATACATTGTGTAGACTGCTGTCTCCGATAAGGTAAAATGAAGCCGCGGTAACAAAACCAAAAAACAACAACAATAAAAAAACAGATTCTTCAAACTTTTATCAAACCTAAGATAAAATACATAAAATATCATAAGAGCAGAAACAAATTTCCAATTGAAAGAGTGAACAAATAATGAAGAATAGCTAGTGTTCAAAGACAATATTTAAACGCCATCTGCGATTCTCAGGGTTTCGGGTAATTGATGTTAATTTGACTAACCTAAATAGATATCGTTATGTTTCAACACATATAGAAAACTATAGAAAAACAGTTTTATGCTACTGGGGGTCAACCTGGAGGAGTTTTATCTTGAATTAAGAATAGTCTGGGATTCTGAACACTTTATTTTTCATATTATTATCTTATACCTAGATAAGGTCAAATATCAAAATTCCTTTAAAAAATATTTTATTTCCTTTTGAATTACTTGTGTCTTCCAGATAGAACTAGCCCTCAAATGGAGAAGGCAACCACACACTCTGTATTTCTACTCGCCTCCTTACCTGCCACCGCCCGGTAAGATACTTATCATTTGAAGCAGCATCGCAACACTTTTTTATCCGACCAGTAAATAGTCTTTGCTCAAAATGTTTTTTGTCACCTCACGTACCAGTGTTTATTTTTAAATATAAAATCTATTTCATGTAGACCTTTTCATCCACATTGCCTGTACAATGGTAATCACGATTCCAGTCACAGTCTGTACAATGTGTCTTCAACAAAATGTCTCCAAAACCAGAGGACAATGTCCAACAGATCTTTTTCATTTAGAGGACAAAATATGGAAACTGACATGGCAATTTGTTCCAAGAATAGGACGGTTAAAATTTACTACGTGAAAATGAGGACATTATGTATCATGGATAAAAGTGCCCGTAGATTACGATATAGAACTTTACTGCATGCTACATAATAGATGATATCTGACGATGCATGCATTATTTCGTATATTCATCATATTTTTTTACACCACTTCGCCTTTTAAAAGCTTATATCATAGTCTCCCTTATATCAAACAGACAAGCCACCATATATTCGCGTAGACGAATCAACATTTGCTGCTGACATGGGAACTTTACTGGAGGATCAGACAGACTATGATGTGGTATTCTACTGCGGGGACCAGCGAACGATCAAGGCACACCGTGTTGTACTCTGCAGTGCGTCAGACTTCTTCTGTCGTTTATTTCATGTGGATCTCACACCAAAGGTTATTAAATTTCACTCAGTGAAAATACTTTTTAGAATATTATAACACATTTGAATTTCAACATGTTCGTTATGAACATCAGAGACAATGGAATTTTGAGTTGTTGTGCCGTGACCACTGGAAAATGATACTTAGAGTGTCCCCTTTATAGTGGTACCGATTGTTTTCCTAATCGCATTAATGCCAACGGAACTCAAATTGAGAAGCTTGGAATCTAGACCAAAAAATGAATCTCG
The DNA here is from genome assembly GCA_001188425.1 of Eucidaris tribuloides. Classification (NCBI taxonomy): domain Eukaryota; kingdom Metazoa; phylum Echinodermata; class Echinoidea; order Cidaroida; family Cidaridae; genus Eucidaris; species Eucidaris tribuloides. Next base: position 94,707 of record JZLH01S0209827.1, read on the forward strand.
GCGATCATTCTTGTGAAACCGCCTTTCTGAAAAATTAACAAAATAATGCTTGTTCAGTCTTACTCGTATAATGAGCTCTATTTTGCAAATTTCCATAAAGTCACCATAGTTCGTCATATCTCTGGGTGGTCATCGTATATGACCAGTGCTTGTGAAGTTATGGGATCAAACTTTAGTCCACTCCAAATTTTGAATTAAAATATTAAGTTTCAAGTTAGCGCTACATGAAACGATTCTGTGTTTTTACCTACATTAGACTGTTCTTAGTAGAAACATGGATCCAAGGTGATGGTGGGAACGACTCTAAAATGGAAATTTCAAGTAAGTCGTGGACTGCATTCTCAATCACCAAATGATTTATGAGCGCTCTGCCGCTCTTATTACAAAAGGTTTAACATACGTTCCAAGAAACAATTTCTCACCGAGCAATCCACGGAAGAGAGTGATCCATAGAGTGAATCCATAGAGTGAAGACTGTTCGAAAAGCGAAATATTTTGAAATGAATTTCTGGATGTCCAAAGTTTTTACCAAGCATAAAAATATCTGCGCGTGTTAAGCCAATAAAATTACAAGAAACAGAACTTGGTTACCCCAAAAATAAAATCATCTCTACCGCCATCTACCGTCTTGTTTCGAAAAGTTTGTGATGTCTCATTGTTCAATTAATGTTATATCGGATTTTATAATCATATTTAACTATTGTTGTATTTCTTCAGACAGTGGCAGCTGATGAGCACAATGACACCTTCTATCCAATCAGCTGGGACGATATCAACGATGGGTGTGTCAAGGGCGTGTCCAGTATCAGTGAAGAATCGACAAATGAGGGAAAATCAACAAAAGTACATATCCGCCTATCTGACGATATACGATACACGACATTCAAACATTTACTGCGGTTTTTGTACACTGGTGAGAGTACACAGTGAATGGAAGAGGTTTGGAGAAATATCAAAAAGCAAATTGGAAAATGATTTTGCTTCATCTACACTCATAGCGCTTAAAGGGTTGTCATTGACATTATTGATCCTACTACAGTGTTGGCACTGCATTTTCTTCTACTACTATCATTACAATTGTCAATACCCTGATTGCTACTCGGAGTCGGCCCCCTATTGGTTCTTTAGCCGCCGACACTTCTACTACCCATACCTTATCCCACCTCCCTATATCCTCCCGCTGCTACTACTTTTTCTCACTAGAAATATTCGAGCTACGTCTTTACTGATGGCAAACTATATATTTAAAAGAAAATAATCTGGACTTACATAGTTAGAGTTTGGATGCTTCATGACTTCTCCAGGCCACTTCGTTAGCTCAAAGGAGTCCTGGTAGAAAACCAATGAGAAGTTCATTGAACCATTGATCCGTAGAATGCGATACTGAATCCCTAATCTGTGCCCTTATTTGCTGCATTTCCAAGTTCATCTTTGGGGTTTAATGCAAGAATCTTATCCCGTTTTCAGGTTTTGCAAAATAGACATTTAAAAATGAAGATGTGAATAGCTTGCTTGACTTGGCTTGAGTGTCTAGTACTAAGTAAGATGATTAGGGGGATTAGTAACTATTTTCCAAATGTTTTCATTGCATTTATTCATTTATCTTTATTAGCAAATATGTCAGGGAAAGGGTTAGGCGTCGAGGAGTCTTGGGTCCAACCATAATACAGCCCTGGACAAAACTTTGGAATATGCTTATTTTTGCGTAGCCCTGTTTTAAAGTGCAGATTTCTTACGAATAATGATCAATTATCCATGCAGAACATATCATTACTAAGTTCAAATGAGCTCGACTCAGGGGCGGCGCCAGGGTACACTTTTCGGAGGGGCAAAATCAGTAGGTAAAATTTTGCCTGCCAAACATTTTTTTACTAGCTAAAATGCAAGCCGAACAGTGTCCGACAAACGGGGGCAGGGTGCCGACGATAAAAAGCATTTTCCCACCAATATTGTTTTTTTTACTGGCAGAATCAACAACAATAGGAGGGCGATGTTTTCGAAAAACTGTTAAATTCCCGCCATTTTGATAATTAAATAGGGGGTGGCCGCACATCCCCTGACCCCCCTGTGGCGCCACCCCTGTCTCTACTTCAGGACAAGAAACCTTTCCCTGATATGATTGAAAACTGCATTTGGTAGAAAAATATATTTCAAACTTTTGTCCATGATTGTCTTAGTTTCTTTACCAAGATTCATATTAGGTGATGAAGGGAAATGGGCAATTGACGAACAGTCCGAGGTCAAACTCTGAACTATGCAAATGAACAGATTCATTTTGTTTTTGATAGTTTATCAAAATTTTCATCGTCCCGGTGTACTGATGGCAGAATTTCCGATTTACCGAGAATTATAATAGCCCAGCAATTTGTTATACCACCTCAGGTGAGCTGAGAGTTCCAGAAAACGCGACTGAAGCCGTGGTTCATGACATCGTCGCTGCAGCCGACGTCTTTGACCTGCCTCATCTACGAGACCTGACTCAGGGTGGCTCAGAGTGTGTCATTGGTGCCAACCTGTCCATCCCGAACTACGCAGAGAGCAAACACTGGCGGGCCGGTCAACTGTTTGTCAATCAGGCAACTTTCAGCGATTTAAAGTTCAGGGTAGGAGTGATAGATCGTTTTCGGCCACGCCTTCTCGTCTGGGGTAAGTTGATAGTCCCGGTAGCTCATTCCTTTCCCTACAAAGCATACTGTCATTCTAAACAAATGGACTGGACAAGAATTGAGGTCAAGAGGTATAGGTCGCACGGCACCTTTCCACCGTCCCATAGAAAGTTATGCTAAAAAGAGCCACTTTAAAAAGCCTCATGGCTCATGCCTTAACCAAATCGTAGATTTTTTTTTAATCAAAGGAAATGAAGGGAAATTTCATGTGCTTTCAAGTAATCAACATGATTTTTCATGTTTTCCAGCTCTAAAAAAGTAAAGAGCCTGGATACAACACTAACAACATAAATGCTAAAAATAGCAACATTCTATTCTAGCAATAAAAAAATCCATTTAAAAATCCATACTAAAACCCTGAAAAATCCAACTTCTTGGCAACCTATAGTAGCTGTAGTCCTCAAAGAAGATATAAAACCAAAAAAAGTGACAATTTTCTACTCTACCCATTTTCAATTAATTTTTTTAGTGTATCCATACAATGATGTAATTACCTTCCCGCTAGGCATTGCGTGGGTTTGATAAGTGTTGTGCAGCCTAAATGGTCAAAGGTCACTTTTGCGTATGCAGTCAATATATTTTGGGTAACGTACTATATACCTCAATATCGCAAAAGGTCAGAGGTCATTTCTGGTTATGCAGTCAATGCTGTAGGGAACAGGAAATAATGAAATTGTATGAAGTACCTCAACATGGGTTTTGATGAGTGACAATTTGGCCAAGAATAGAGGTGTGCCCATTGACTGACAAGCAGTCGATTTTTTTTCGTTTTTGTGTGTTTGGTACAGATCCAGTTATCTACGCTCACAAGGCCATCTTAAAAGCCAGGAGTGTATACATGGAGCGCATGTTCAGCGGGAATTTTGCCGAGAGTTCGCGTGACATGGTAGGTTGGTAGGTCCCAATTGGGATTCAAGTATTTCGCTACTGATTTGTTTCAGGAACCTACAACAGAAGCATATGTGCAGTAAGAAGAAAACGTTTTAACTCCTTACCAGGAATTCTTTGTTAAGGCAAAGCAAATATAACTCATTTTAAGACTTTTCTATTAAACACAACAGCTCGTAATCTCGTTTTCTCGCCATTGTGGCAATATGCAATGCTTTTCAGCACTTTTTAGTCGCCAAGTAAATGCTTTCGGTTACAGAAGACCACTTAAATAACATTGCATTTGTTTGGTACAGGCCCGTGATGCATCACTAGTCCCATAATAGCTTACAGTCAAGATTGAAAAAAAAAGTTAACCATAAGCTTACTTTGAAATAGTTATAAACCTCAACAGGTAAAGCCGAATAGAGTTGGACTCTATTTCGAGGGCATAAGTTTGGTTAAGATTCACTTACACATGTAATTGAAACTGTTCATTACTATTTTCCAAATGTTTTCATTGCATTTATTAATTTATCTTTATTAGCAAATATGTCAGGGAAAGGGTTAGGCGTCGAGGAGTCTTGGGTCCAACCATAATACAGCCCTGGACAAAACTTTGGAATATGCTTATTTTTGCGTAGCCCTGTTTTAAAGTGCAGATTTCTTACGAATAATGATCAATTATCCATGCAGAACATATCATTACTAAGTTCAAATGAGCTCGACTCAGGGGCGGCGCCAGGGTACACTTTTCGGAGGGGCAAAATCAGTAGGTAAAATTTTGCCTGCCAAAAAAAAATTTTTTTACTAGCTAAAATGCAAGCCGAACAGTGTCCGACAAACGGGGGCAGGGTGCCGACGACAATATTTTTTTTTTTTACCGGCAGAATCAACAACAATAGGAGGGCGATGTTTTCGAAAAACTGTTAAATTCCCGCCATTTTGATAATTAAATAGGGGTGGCCGCACATCCCATGACCCCCCTGTGGCGCCGCCCCTGTCTCTACTTCAGGATAAGAAACCTTTCCCTGATATGATTAAAAACTGCATTTGGTAGAAAAATATATTCCAAACTTTTGTCCATGATTGTCTTAGTTTCTTTATAGATTTATATTAGGTGATGAAGGGAAATGGGCAATTGACGAAAAGTCCGAGGTCAAACTCTGAACTATGCAAATGAACAGATTCATTTTGTTTTTGATAGTTTATCAAAATTTTCACTGTCCCGGTGTACTGATGGCAAAATTTCCGATTTACCGAGAATTATAATAGCCCAGCTATCTGTTATACCACCTCAGGTGAGCTGAGAGTTCCAGAAAACGCGACAGAAGCCGTGGTTCATTACATCATCGCTGCATCCGACGTCTTTGACCTGCCTCATCTGCGAGACCTGACTCAGGGTGGCTCAGAGTGTGTCATTGGAGCGAAACTGTCGATCCCGAACTACGCAGAGAGCAAACACTGGCGGGCCGGTCAACTGTTTGTCAATCAGGCAACTTTCAGTGATTTAAAGTTCAGGGTAGGAGTGATAGATCGTTTTCGGCCACGCCTTCTCGTCTGGGGTAAGTTGATAGTCCCGGTAGCTCATTCCTTTCCCTACAAAGCATACTGTCATTATAAACAAATGGACTGGACAAGAATTGAGGTCAAGAGGTATAGGTCGCACGGCACCTTTCCACCGTCCCATAGAAAGTTATGCTAAAAGAGCCACTTTAAAAAGCCTCATGCCTTAACCGAATCGTAGATTTTTTTTTTAAATCAAAGGAAATGAAGGGAAATTCCATGTGCTTTCAAGTAATCAACATGATTTTTCATGTTTTCCAGCTCTAAAAAAGTAAAGAGCCTGGATACAACACTAAAACCACACATTTTGCCTGCTAAATGCTAAGAATAGCAACATTTTGTTCTAGCAATAAAAATCCATTTAAAATACTAAAACCCTGAAAAATCCAACTTCTTGGCAACCTGTAGAAGCTGTAGTCCTTAAAGTGACAATTTTCTACTCTACCCATTTTCAATTAATTTTTTTAGTGTATCTATACAATGATGTAATTGCCTTCCCGCTAGGCATTGCGTGGGTTTAATAAGTGCTGTGCAGCCTACATGGTCAAAGGTCACTTTTGCGTATGCAGTCAATATATTTTGGGTAACGTACTATATACCTCAATATCGCAAAAGGTCAGAGGTCATTTCTGGTTATGCAGGCAATGCTGTAGATTACAGGAAATAATGAAATTGTATGAAGTACCACAACATGGGTTTGGATGAGTGACAATTTTGGCCAAGAATAGTAGAGGTGTGCCCATTGACTGACAAGCAGTCGATTTTTTTTTTTTCGTTTTTGTGTGTTTGTTACAGATCCAGTTATTATCTACGCTCACAAGGCCATCTTAAAAGCCAGGAGTGTATACATGGAGCGCATGTTCAGCGGGAATTTTGCCGAGAGTTCGCGTGACATGGTAGGTTGGTAGGTCCCAATTGGGATTCAAATATTTCACTACTGATTTGTTTCAGGAACCTACAACGGAAAGCATAAGTACAGTAAGAAGGAAAGATTTTAACTCTTTATCAGGAATTCCCTGTTTAGGTAAAGCGAATATATCTCATTTTAACGACTTCTCTTTTAAACACAACAGCTCGTAATCTCGTTTTCTCGCTATTGTGGCAATATGCAATGCTTTTCTGCACATTTTAGGCGCCATTTAAATGCTTTCGGTTAAAAAGAGAGAGATGGCGAGACTCGTGTTTGTGAACACCTTGTTTGTCTATGCCATCAATATGTGTGAAATTTAACAATTTGAAAATTAAAACAAAGATTGCTTTACGCCAGACGCGCATACGGCATTATTTTGTGAAGGAGTAATATTATTGCGCAGCGATATCGACCTGCAAACAGGAATACCGGTTTATTGCAGTTCAATGGTTAGAAATGTAATCAAAAATGGAAATTTAATGCTAAACAAAACAAAAGTCATGGTATTTGGCAGCCAAACGCAAAAGTAAAAGGTCATGATCATCAGGAATTTCTCACGGAATAGAGTACCTCGAGAATGTAACCATACTAAGTACGCTCGATGTTAACTGTTGACGGACAGAGTCTAGACTGGTCAATTTCATCATTTGAATACAATTAGCTAAGATCAATCGAGCAATGCGTGTATAAGGAGTTAAAGTCTGTTTTAAGCAGGGAAAATCCTTGCACAGCTGCATTACTTGTTTATCCTAAACAACACATAGAACTATTGTTCGGTGGTTGGGGAAATGTAAGAACAACGGACTTGATTAAGCTATAACGCAGCCAGAACACGATATTTGCAAGACAACAACACTACCGAAAGAATACTCTACTCTGAATGGGTCTCGGATTGCAATCGTTGACAGTAGAGGTTTAAGAATTGTGTCAGGGATGTTGCAAGTTCATTACTTCCCCTTCATTATCCAATACCCGAAACTGTAGTTTAGACTTAAAATGTGTGTTGAAAGAGTTTGAGATCCGCATATCGTCATGATTTGTTTGTTTTATGACAAAAAACTATAACGACATGTTACCAGAATGTTTGATTCTTTCCGTGAGGTTTCAATTTGTGCTCAAACGTGAATGCGGTTAGTGAAACTGTCGAAAGAGCAGCGCGAGGTACTGATTGGGATAAACGGCTAACCTCCCACGACCTTTGGCTAACGCTAAATCGGAACAAATTTTTTGAACCGGGCACGTGCAGTTTGACGTCGCGGATTTTTGAAATGCTTCTGAGTAATTTGAAAAAGGATGAAGTTTAACCGCCAGATTTTCAAACCAAAACTAAATATTTACTCCCAAGTCTCTATGAGAGAATATTATTATAATTAATGCTATCACATTGAAATATGATTTCAAGCTGATTTGATTCATTTAGGTTTTTTTGACGTGCAATGAATGACACAATCTTTAACTATCAGTCATTGTCAGTTTCTGTGCTTAAATACTTAATGAATTGGCTACCGTATTAGTTGAATGATCTGCTACAAGAACGGCCCTACAATATTATGTCACACGCCATTCTACGTTAAACCCCTGCTCATTCCAAAACCTAATTCTGAATTAAAAAGCGTTCATTTTCATTCGTACACCCAGTATCTACAACAAACACCAACCATATTCGTAGCGGCAACTACACTCAATTCTTTTAAGACGCCAATTACCTCATCAACCTGTCATCTTTACATAATGCAGCAAAATTCACGGTTATTTTGTTATATCGTACACTGAAGAAAACCAAAACTTGTTTGTGGTCGTGTTGGCAACGCCAGTATCGTTACTCGTTTTGTTTTCTTTGTTATTGTTTGTTAAGCTTGTAGTTCGGACTTAGTTCAGTTCACCTTTAGTTTAGTTTAGATTAGTTGAGTTAAGTTTGAATTGTATATTTGTTATGTTATTTTGTGTATTACTATCTTTATGGTTTTTGTACAGTATAATTTCTTCATATGTATAGTATATTTATATTTAAACAAGGCTCTTTGAATAAGCAGGCCTCTGGCTGCTGAAAAGGATTACTCGTTTTTTTTAAAATAAGACTGAATGAATCAAAATAAATAAACAATAAAAATAAATAAAATAAAATAAAATAAATAAATAAATAAATAGATAAATAATAAAATAAAATTACACACATTCATAATTCATGACATTATTTTTTTTTTTTATAGATTTCATAATTCATACTGCTCCTATTAGCTCTTAAAATACGAAGAACACTAAACTTTACTTAAGTTAAGGAAAACGAGATTCAAGTTTTATGCAACTTTAGAAAATACATATACTAGTTTCGATCGCAATCTTTGGTGCAGTTGAATCTATAACACAGCACATAGTTGATTAATGAATAGTTACTGATACCAATATGGTGACTGCGTACTTTGACAACTATGTCAGCTATAGACACAGGTTACTGAGATTTCCACAGTCCTACGTTGCATGATACCATCAGAATGTATCTTCCTGTCTCTAATTCACATCAAATCAAGTCACCCTTAAATACACACTCAGAACGCGAAGGATGTTCTGTCTGTCGTTGGCAAAAGAATGGCAAGTGACAGTCACTCAAATTTGTATGATCCATTTTTTTTAAATTCTAATTATGCTGCTCCCCAAACAATATCAAAGAAGAAATAATTTTTATTGACAGACACTAATTCTGTGATATTTCATTGATGCAAATGTAAATGACAGAAACAAATTTCTCGAGAAATGAAACGTTTGTCATTTGCCTTGTTTGCCAAAAACGGAGAAGAACGGCAATGTACTCACAGGGTTCCAGCACGACGCATTGAAAATAGTATCTGACAATTACCCCTGGAATTTTACCCCAGGATAATTACCACTGGCAATTAACCGCTCAGGGATACGTAATCCCCGGATAGTTAGCACAAGACAATTACCTTCTTGGACTAATTAGCCTTGATAATTATCCTTAGGAAATTTACAAAAATCATATATGTCTTAGGGTGTATTGTCCCAAAGGGAATTGCCGCGGTTGTAATTGTCCTTGAGGAGAAATTGGTTTGGGTGGTAATTGTCCTTCATGGTAATTATCCGGGGTGGAAAATTGTCCTTCAGGGTAATTGTTCAGGTGTTCATGTCTTTCAGGGGTAATTGTCAGGGTGGTAATTGCCCATTACGGGTAATTGTCGGGTGGAATTATCCTTCAGGGTAATATGTTCAGGTGTCATTTGTCTTTCAGGGTAATTTATCCGATGTGTTATTGTCCTTGATTGGTAATTGTCCGGGTAAATACTGCCCTCAGGGTAATTGTTCCAGGGGAAATTGTCGTTGATTGTAATTGCCGAGTGTTAATTGTCCTTGAGGGTCATTGTTCGGGTGGAAATTGTCATTGAAGTTAATTGTCCATGTGGTAATTGCATTGATGGGTAATTGTCTGTGGTTGTAATTGCCATTGAGGGTTCATTGTCAAGGGGTAATTGCCATTGAGGAGTCATTGTCCAGGTGGTAATTGCCTTTGAGGGTAATGTCCAGGTGGTTATGTCCTTCATGGGTAATTGTCCGGGTGTAGAATATCCAAGGGTAGATGTCGTAGAACATGTGAAAATATAATTTAAGTCTTCCGTTCTTACTACCTTACCCTCAGGTCGGTCAAGGGTAGAAAACGACAATCAATCACATTTCCACCTCCAACCTTTTCCACCAATGTCGTTCACAGATATTTTCAGCTGAATCAACCCAAGTCTGTCAGCCAGTTTCCAACATATAAAGTTCGTCGCTCAAATTCGTGTACATGTCCTGTACGTACGTGTCAGTATAAAGGAAGTTCAATACAACATGCATGTCATAATTTTGAACTTCCGGCAAAAGGGATCTGGGAAACAAGAGGAAAGGTGAAGAACTGATCAATCTTTGGCTGTAAAAAAACAACAAACAAACATTCCTTGTGGTCTGCTATGAAGGTTGTGCCAATGTGCAATGCTATATAAACTACTTTACATCTACTACTTAAGCTAAATATATTAATTGTAACCATTTAAAATGCAAATAATGAACAGTTTCAATTACATGTGTAAGTGAATCTTAACCAAACTTATGGCCTCGAAATAGAGTCCAACTTATTCGGCTTTACGTGTTGAGGTTTATAACTATTTCAAAGTAAGCTTATGGTTAACTTTTTTTTTCAATCTTGACTGTAAGCTATATTATGGACCAGTGATGCATCACGGGCCTGTACCAACAAATGCAATGTTATTTAAGTGGTCTTCTGT
>JZLH01S0209827.1:105014-117289 GCA_001188425.1 Eucidaris tribuloides
CAGAAGACCACTTAAATAACATTGCATTTGTTTGGTACAGGCCCGTGATGCATCACTAGTCCCATAATAGCTTACAGTCAAGATTGAAAAAAAAAGTTAACCATAAGCTTACTTTGAAATAGTTATAAACCTCAACAGGTAAAGCCGAATAGAGTTGGACTCTATTTCGAGGGCATAAGTTTGGTTAAGATTCACTTACACATGTAATTGAAACTGTTCATTATTTTGCATTTTAAATGGTACATAATAATATATTTTAGCTTAAGTAGTAGATGAAAGTAGTTTATATAGCATTGCACATTGGCACAACCTCATAGCAGACCACAAGGAATGTTTGTTTGTTTGTTTTTTTACAGCCAAAGATTGATCAGTTCTTCACCTTTCCTCTTGTTTCCCAGATCCCTTTGCCGGAAGTTCAAAATTATGACATGCATGTTGTATTGAACTTCCTTTATACTGACACGTACGTACAGGACATGTACACGAATTTGAGCGACGAACTTTATATTGTGGAACTGGCTGACAGACTTGGGTTGATTCAGCTGAAAAATATCTGTGAACGACATTTGGTGGAAAAGGTTGGAGGTGGAAATGTGATTGATTGTCGTTCTACCCTTGACCGACTGAGGGTAAGTAGAACGGAAGACTTAATTATATTTCACAGTTCTACGACATCTAACCCTTGGATATCTACACCCGAACAATTACCCATGAAGGACCATAACCACCTGGACATTACCCCTCAAAGGCAATTACCACCTGGACAATGACTCCTCAATGGCAATTACCCCTTGACAATGAACCCTCAATGGCAATTACAACCCAGACAATTACCCATCAATGGCAATTACCACATGGACAATTAACTCTCAATGACAATTTCCACCCGAACAATGACCCCTCAATGACAATTAACACTCGGACAATTACCAATCAACGACAATTTCCACCTGGACAATTACCCCTGAAGGGCAGTATTTACCCGGACAATTACCAATCAAGGACAACAACCACTCGGATAATACCCCTGAAAGACAAATGACCACCTGAACAATTACCCCTGAAGGACAATTTCCACCCGGACAATTACCCGTAATGGGCAATTACCACCCTGACAATTACCCCTGAAAGACAATGAACACCTGAACAATTACCCCTGAAGGACAATTTCCACCCGGATAATTACCATTGAAGGACAATTACCACCCAAACAATTTCTCCTCAAGGACAATTACCAACCGGGCAATTCCCCTTTGGGACAATACACCCTAAGACTATAATGATTTTTGTAAATTTCCTAAGGATAATTATCAAGGGCTAATAGTCCAAGAAAGGTAATTGTCTTGTGCTAACTATCCGGGGATACGTATCCCTGAGGGTTAATTGCCCAGTGGTAATTATCCTGGGGTAAAATGTCCAGGGGTAATTGTCCAGATACTATTTTACAATGCGTCGTGCTTTGAACCCTGTGAGTACATTGCCGTTCTTCTCCGTTTGGCAAACAAGGCAAATGGCAAACGTTTCATTTCTCGAGAAATTTGTTTCTGTCATTTACATTTGCATCAATGAAATATCACAGAATTAGTGCCTGTCAATAAAATTATTTCTTCTTTGATATTGTTTGGGGAGCAGCATGATAAGAATGTTAAAAAAAATCAATCACACAAATTTAAGTGACTGTCACTTGCTTTCTTCCGCCAACATGTGTATGTAAGGGTGGCTTGATTTGATGTGAATAGAGACAGGAAGATAAATCATGCGTTATGCAACGTAGGACTGTGGAAATCTCAGTAACCTGTGTCTCAACTAAACTAAACTAAACTAAAGTGAACTGAACTTAGCTGAACTAAAAGCTTAACAAAACAAAACAAACAAAACTAAACGAGTAACGATACCGGGTAACCAACACGACATAAAAAGTTTGGTTTCTATCAGTGTTCGATTGTAACAAGAATAAACCTGAATTTGCTGAATTATGTTAACGATGACAGGTTGATTGAGCGTAATTGGGTCTTTAAAGAATTGAGTGTAGTTGCCGTGCGAATATAGGTTGGTAGTTTGTTGTAGATACTGGGTGCTACGAGTGAAAATGAACACTTTTTAAATTCAGAATTAGGTTTTGGAATGAACAGAGGGTTTAACGTAGAATGGCTGGTGGCATAATATGTAGGGCGTTTTGTAGCAGATCATTCAACTAATAGTGTGCTAAGTCATTAAGTATTTTAAAGACAGTAATACAAATACTGATAGTTAATTGTACTGTCAACGCTTTGCCATCCGAGACCATTCGGTAGAGTTTCTCTGGTAGTTGTGTTGTCTGCATTAAGAACTAGTCTTGCATATCTGTTCTGGGTACGTTATAGCTTAATCAAGTCTGTTTTGTTACATTTTCCCCAAACCACCAAACAATAGTCTATGTCAGTATGTGTTGTAGGATAAACGTGTAATACAGCTGTGCCAGGATTTTCTCCGTTAAAAATGACTTTAACCTCCTTATGATACACGCCATTGCTCGATTGATCTTGCTAATTGTATTCGATACATGTATATGTAATGACCAGTTTAGACTCTGGTCAAGAGTTATATCGGGGTACTTAGTATGAATTATATTCTCGACGTACTCTTCCCCGTGAGAAATTCTGAGAATCTGACCTTTTACTTTGCGTTTGGCGCCAAATACCATGACCTTTCCATTTGATTAATTCTAAACCATTGACGCAATAAACCGTATTCCTTTTGCAGGGTCGTTTCGCTGCTTAAAATATTACTTCCTTCGCAAAACAATGCCGTATCCGCGTCGGCGTAAAGGGCAATTTTGATTTTATTTTCAAATTGTAAATTACACATATCATTGATGGATAGACAAAAAAGTAAGATCCCCAGAATGGACCCTTGGGGGACTCCAGAAGAAACATTCCCAAAATCACTAAGGGCACCTTGGAAAAGAAACACATAATAACATAGCGATAAGAATATAACTTTTTGTTGTTTGATAGTTAGATTGTTTCTTTTACACTGTTTTGTCTTCGTTTGTTTTTCCCTCTCGTAGGCGTGTAATGCTACCCAACTGGAAGAGTACTTTAAACATTTTCTCTGTATACATTACGACGATATTCGGGAACTGAGAAGTTTTCGAGAAGACTTGAGCGAGGCAGATCGAGATTTCTTTGAGAAACACCGATACCCACCAGCCAGTTACAGAAGTGATATGAAGGAATTTGACAGGCTTGGAGGGAGGAAAATAGATCAAGAACCGATGGCGGAAGCACCTGACGGGCGGGACGAAGAGATGATTTGCACACCAGTGCATTCGGGAGATAGACTGAACGGGGTTGGTGGCAATGCAGATAAATGTGTTGCTGTTATTCTATTGTTGGTTGCAGTTGCCTTGCCGATATTAATTAGCATGATAACATGCTTTAATAGTTAAAGTAACAAGCGAACATTGTGGAGCTTAAATTAAAAAAAAGAAAAAACAATTGTCGAACTTTGATATCTGAGCTGCATAGTGGTGTTTAAATGGACAAATAAACACCTTAGCAGACAAAAGCTTGGAAATTTATGCTGCCACTGGCAAGATATGCATGAATAAATAATTTGCACTCCGGCGGAGGATAAAATAGCCTACATCTGCGCACTGTAAGTGTATGGGAGGAAATGGGCAGGTGGATCAGGTCAACTTGAGTGTTTGTAGATTTTCACTTTTTAAAGCATGAAATCATCATTTTGAAATACAATTTTTCAGAGTTTTATTTTTAGACCTTATCAAAGACACTTAGAGCATGCCGGATTGGAGCTCGCATTTTGTTAACTGTGGTCATTGTTAGCCTGTGGCTTTAAACCTATGTGAGCTATGTGATTTATGAGCCGGGGGGGGGGGTCGCTCTCCATACGGTCTGCTACGCACCCGCGTCCAGAAAAAGCGTCGTAAAGGGTCTCTTTTCCAGCCCTCGGGCGTCGTCGACGTCTTTTAGAAAAAGGGTAGCTTTTTCAGCACCGTTCGCTGGCAATCGCCACTTCGGGTAGCCTTTTCTCACATGTCACGCCATTTAGGGATACTAATTTGGTTATGTAGATAACGCCATTTAGGGGTGCAAATTTTTTTGTGGATCTATTAACATCTCCAACTTGAACATTTGGATAATTAGGAGAATTATTTATGAATTGTTAAGTGAACCTCTTCGGGTTGCGCAATATACAATAATGTTTTAGATGAGGACACTTGGGTGGGGTATCAAATTAGTTGAATCCACTGTTTGCGCCACTTAGGATATCAAATCAGTGGATTCCCTGTTCACGCCACTTAGGGTATCAGAATAAATGGATTTCCTGGGAGTCACGCCACTTAGGGTAGCTTTTCTGATGTGTTACGCCATTTAGGGTTGCAAATTTGGTTATATAGGTTACGTCGTTTAGGGTGCATTTCTGAGGTTGTTGGACACGGGTGGGAGACAGGCCGTGTGGAGAGCGACCCCCCCCCCCCCCCGGGTTTATGAGTCGTTTAAACCTGATGAGATTCCCCCAAATCAATGAACTTCAGGAAGGGCAATTGGCCAATCCTTTTCACGTGTCAGTCACTGTTCCTTCACCTCCTGTACTGTGTTATTTGCACTGATCTGCCGTACTGTGATAAAGGGAAGCAACTCTCTTTTTTTGCTGTTTTTAGGTAATATTTTTTTAAAGTAAGAAGATAGTAATTTCATAGGTAGCTGTTCATGAACCATCTGACGATGTTCTAAAAGGAATCAGATGAGTGGTAAAAAGCACAAAATGGGACACATATATTCCTTATTTACCAAAACTGTTAGTGTTTGTTTCTTTGTTTGCTTGTTGTTCTTTCCTTTTGCCATAAACACCAGTGTCTTACATTAGGTCTACCTCCAGCTCAAGGAATCACGAACTTCATAGGAAAATATGGCTCTTGCGAAATTCAATCTTGTTTATACAAATACATGCACTCATAAATAAGTATTATTTTCAATATACATGTATACTTTTCTCGGAAATACTTATGATTCCATAATTATACTCCCATACAAATATCAGTACTCACTTCTAATCTTGCTTGATCTTTACTTCACTGTGCAATATTTGATTGTTTTTTTTTTTCATTCTGAAGTAACTTTGTATTATTCCTATATTATTATGATTTGATTCTATGTCTGTTTATATTTTTATACTTGTAAAAGGGGTTGCCATAAACCAAGTTCTTTAACTTTCAGATAACTCCTAAAATTTCAACTGATATTTTGAATGTATTTTTAATGTGAACGAAATTTTGAATAAATTAAATGTTTTTGCCACAAGAAAAAAGAATCATCTTCGAAGACCCTACTTCGCCATAAGTTACAATGATAATGCTGACGTATGTGGGAAGTGGTGATTTTGGTGGGACAATCAGCAGCAGCAAGATATGATAAAGACATATATTTAGTACAGTAATAGTGGCATTTTGTGTCCAACGTTACGACACCCCCGGGTCCTGTCCTCGTCCCGGTAGAGTTTAGGTGACTAGACGGACGAGGGTATCGTTTAATATTTTGCCGTTAGACGGGTTAACGCCTAGGTATAGTTTTGGTCGATCAGACAAATCTGTGATCAATCTTTTACAAAGTATGGTATTATTATGTCAGATATCAGAAAACAACATCAAACCTACTGAAATCAGATTTAATTATTTTTTTGTGTAATTAGGGCCACAATGTGAATCATTTCTATGTGATATTCTATTATGGCACTGAATAAATTATGAAAAAGTATTAAAAACGCTACAAGTGAAAATTATGTTTCTTTATGAAATTCATATACAACTTAATTGCATTTGGGCGTTTTCACAAGCCTACAAATTATACATTTCAGTACATATATTTTCATTTCTTTGGTTTTGTCAATACTGAGATATGATCTAACTTTCGCCTCTTACCACTATACACTTGCGCTACGCATGAAGATTTTTACGTTGTTTAAACTATCGTTTTACCCAAAAATTAAAATTAAAATCTTTAAAATTATCATAAAATATTATAGTAATCATCACTAACATCACTCCTGATGACGACCCGAATAATTCAGATCAAAACTGCGAGTTGGTTCTTAAAGAGATGCATATTCCAAAAGAAATATGTGTAAATGTATTTATAACTCTTGATTGACAGAGGTAAATCAGATGGAATTAATGATCAGGAAAATATGATATCAAACACGCATACCTTTTGAGGAAATTTAACACCTATCAAAATTTTCGTCCGATTGAACCATTTTCTTTGAATACACATTGTATTATGGACACGTTCATACAGGTATAATACTTCCATGCAGTATTTCCTGGCAAATGAAGCAAGTCGAGAATAAAAAGAAACACAGGGAAAGATTTGTATGGGTTTATATTACAGGGTGACTTTAATAATTTCATTATCTAGAAAACGTTTACTATAATTAAAATAACAGGGTTCTTGTCATTGGTTCAGTAATCCAGATAAAAAGTGCATGCCCACCAAGGGTACCGCATCTGTTCTCTTAAAAAAAAAAAACCGCTGATAACTGTTTGAACACCGACAAGCTCAGCAATATAGACATACAGCAAGTTCATCAATGTTTCTCGCTCACCTTATCTTAGACAAGGAGCCTTAATCTGTCTGTCCGTATTACGTTAACATTTGACCTACATACGTAATATTATTACCTTACCTGTATTAGGATCTACTATTCAGATTTGTGGGCTAATGGTAACAGAGTTATCAACCCAGTAGAAACTTGCAAATACATTTTACCCATTTCACCTCATTTAACCCTCGAGCTACATACGCGATATACAAGGCCCCAAATAAGATTAAGATCCCATTGCCATCCAGGTTTGGTAACAAATGGACTGGTGGTTAAAAGTCATTGACCCATTGGGAAACCTGCAGATAAATCTTAACATCTGACCTCTGACCTACATACATGACCTTTGACCCACAAATAACATTGAGGTCCCTGTAAGATCGCAAAGTCATTCAAATTTCGTAAGCGTTACGGACGAACGGACACCGCTAATGATCCCTTAATTTCTCCACCACGTTGGCTCAACAGGAACACTTTAATCCTGAAGTATACAAAATGAGGTGGGGAGGCAAATGATGGGTATTAGTTGGTTTATTGGGCAACAACTACTTTTTTATCTCGTCTGAAAACTAATAACCATGGTATCTTGTCTGATAACCATTTTATTCTGTTAGGGATCTTTTCCACTTTTTCTCAAAGATACAATTCCACATTTAAAAATTGTCTGATTTTGATATCTAACCTACACGGTGGTTAACATGACAAAATTTGTAAATTTTGTAAAAATTTCATAAGCACCATAGCACCACAAAACTGTAGACAGTTAAACTGTTACTTGCACAATATGTACACAAAAAAATCAGCACTTTAATGACATATGGACGAAATTCGACACTCAGCTGTCTGGTGAAAATTGGAATTGTTGCTCATAGATTTCCACTTTTTAAAAGTATTTAGTGATTACTTGGAAATTGAAAATTTTCAGGGCTTCATTTAAGACCTCATCGGATACACCAGAGGTATTGCAGGATTATGGATCTCAGGTTTGATGTACTGGAAACAAAGATGAACGATGCCTTTAAAACCTTATGTAAAAGTTAATATTGCACTTATAACATTCTATACAAATCACTGATATCCACCGTTCCCATATATTCCCATTCAAGAAGCACATTTTCAGAGGGGTGTAAAGAAGCTAGTCGACTTCAATATTAGACGTTGATTGGCCTCAATATTGGATGATCTGCCTCGTTGGTTGATCCATGCACTACACGAAGTTGAATTCCAGCTGAGATCCTTTAAGTCTTTCCTCATAAATCGCGTCAAACAGTTCATTTTGTTCTACAGTGAAGTACCTTTTCCATCCTCCAACTGTACCTGGATACAAATAAAAGAAACATCAAAAATAACAAGCCTAAAAATGAAACACGCACTTCCGTTTGGTTTCTATATGGGTATAAAGAGCCATCGGATTGGTTTTATCCGAGTCCATACTCCCCTGGCCTGACAGACCGAATAGCAGTACACTCCTTGAAAATACCGACGTATTAACGTGCACAGTTTTTATATCGCTCGCCACAGTTCCCTTTTTCGTTATAGGGCTTACGTGCCCCACAGACCCTTGAGAGCTGGGGCTGCATGTTGATGAATGGTGCTGCATTAAAAAAAAAAATGTTCGAGACACAGGCTTACATTGTGGAGCTTCAAATTAAAAAAAAACTTGTCAAACTTTGCTGTCTCAGCTACATAGCAGGGTTTGAATGGACAAATAAACACCCTAGAATACAAAAGTTTGGAAATGTATGCTCCCACTGGCAAGATGTGAATGATTAAACAAATAGTACTTGGGCCGAGTACAAAATAGCAATAGATTTATTTACACTAAGTCTGTGGGAGGAAATGGGCAGGTGAATCCGGTCAACTTACGATTTTCACTTTTTTAAAGCACTAAAAATTCATTTAAAAATACGATTTTTTTTCCAGGGCTTCATTTTTAGGCCTTATCACAGACACTTAGAGCATGGAGGATTACGTAGCTCATATTTTGTTTAGAACTTTTAGCCTGCGGCTTTAAGGAGTGCTGCACGCACTATAAAAGTAGATTAAGATGCTGCACCCTCATATTGATATCTTCAGACGCGGTTCTAGGGGGGGCTTTGGGGGCTTAAGCCCCCCTAAAAATTGGCCAAGCCCCCCAAAAAATTTTCGGAGTGGAAAAACAATTTGAGCGACCTTTTTCGGCAATTGAGTTGACCGTAAAAAAAATGTGGACCTCGGATCTGGAATGGAAAAATTTCTGCCCCCCGCTGATCGACTTTTCGGCGGCTGGGATGACCGAGAAAAATTTGGAACCTAGGATTTGACCGCGAATGAAGCCCCCAGTAGCCCCCCTAAATGTTTCGCTCTAGAACCGCGCCTGGATATCCTTTCTGGACATTGATTAGTGAAACAGATTTTCGGGCTTGATCATCCTTTCTTTTTGCTTGTTACCTTGATTTGTACTGTGAACCAGTTCGCTTTTTGGACCTGATCTGACCCCCTTATTTGCTTGTCACTTTGGTTTGCATCATCCACTGGATTATTAATCTCATTCCGTAGACTCATTACCCGTGCAAAAAAAATATCAGTCAATCAATCAGTCAATCAATCAATCAATCAATCAATCAATCAATCAATCAATCAACCAATCAATCAATCAATCAATCAATCAATCAATCAATCAATCAATCAATCAATCAACCAATCAATCAATCAATCAATCAATCAATCGTTTAGCAGGGGTGTCACTAGCGGGTACGTAAGTATATGGGTAGTGGGTCCGGGGTAGGGTGAAACACCCACATGTATTGGACAAAAAGATATCGGGTCATTAGCGATTCTGTCGAATAGAACAACGGAGGAATTTCCTCTTTCTTTTAGTTGCTCGGTCACTTGTCGGGTCTGATCGCCAATGGGGTAAGAACTTGTTTTTTATTGGCTTGTTGACCTGTCACCTGTCGATGCACGAACGATTCTGTCAGGCATTATACCGGAGGACACCCATTTTTGCCTATTTTTCCTATTTACTTTTCAGGTGAATCCTACCCCCATCCCCTGGAACATTCCCCCATAATCCGTTTATGTAGTAACGCCATTGCCTGGACTTTATTCCGTGAGAAATATATACAGCGTGGCCCCAAAAGAATGCTACACATGCGATCGTTAATTTCTTCAAATACATTCAAAATATGTCATTGGTGAATATTTCAAGGGTTAGAGCAATCTTTTTCCAACAAAATGATACCATGATCATTAATTTTTGATTGAGGTGTTTGGATCTTAGGGCTATTTTTCTGAGGCAATGTAATTTCCTAAATTTGCTATTTTTTAACCTCCAACGATCATCAGAACACCGAAATATTCCCACGTTACGGTGTACCATCGAATAAGGTATGCCGTAACAAAGGGCAAGAATGCCCTCGCTTTGATAAGGAAGACGATGTGAGCTGCATCTCCATTGTCATCGCGGTTTGTCTGGTATGGCACGCTGAGACGCCAGAATATCTCGGTGACCGCCGCTGGTGAAAAATTGGCAAATTTGGGAAATGACATTGCCTCGGAAAAATGGTCACAGGACCCAAACGAATGACTCAAAATCAATGATCATGGTATCATATTGTTGGAAAAAGAATGTTCTAATCGCTGAAACAAAAACCAATGACATATTGCAGATGATGATGAAGAAATTAGCGAATGTATATGTAGTATTCCTTCTGGGCCACCCTGTAAAATAGGTCTATATTAAATGATTTACAAGTTTCTTTTTGGGGGGCCTTTGGACTACGTATCAGACATTCAGTCTATCACACATTCTCTTTCGCGAAGCCTCCATTTGATAATCACCTTTCCTGACGAAGGGCATGACACCCATCGCTCTGGCGTATCTGTCACCACCTTTCACCTCCACAGCCACCTTCTCATAGGCCCGCTTCATCTTGTCATACGAGGAATACTTGACGATGTCTTGGAGTATCACAGGGGATACTGGGTGATTTATGTGGTTAGCTATCTTCCAAATCCAAGCAGCACTGGCCTGTTAAAGCAAAAAAAAAAACAGTATATTAAATTATGTTGAAATAAATGTTGTAATCAGCAAGCAGATATAAAACCTCCATTATCTGCAACATATACATATGGGTGTTTCGGAAATATGTCTTCTTGATTTTTTTATTGCTAATCATCCTGGTGTATCATCCATCATCTAATATGGGTCAAAACTTAGACACCTCAACTCCTTCGTTCGTTTTAATAATATTGACACAATCGTATACGATTACAGTGATAAACATAATGGGGTCAAAATGACACCTAAAACTGATTTTAAAAAGTAGATTACCAGGGGACAATTCAAAGGAATCAAGAAGACCCCCTGAAGGAGTAGAAAATTGACTCTTTTGGGGTGTACTGAGTATTTGACACATTTGGCTGCGTCCTGAGAATCCATTTATGATGCCCCAAAGGAGTCACATTTTGACACCAGAAAGTAGGGAAAAGTGGCTTTTATGTGAAGGTGTCATTCTGACACCCAAAATGACTCAGAAAATGACACTCAGAGATTAAAATGTTATCTCCCTAGGGGGTACACTGACAGTTAATAACAAAAGAAGCTACATTGCATGCTAATTAATTATTAAGTACCATATTACAAGGCTATGGCTGATGATATCGTTATACTTAAGGGTTTATTGACAGGGTGGTAATTATCTTTGAGGGTTATTTTCCTGTGAATAAATATCTCAATATGAATATATCACACTAGGCAAAAGTCCTCGTCAAAAGTCTCATCTTGCATGTCCAGTAACAGGTTTTACTTACACTTTTTAAATCCTCGTATTTCAAGAACAGAATGTTTTCGTCATTCCGGTGCCTCCAGTAGTCCAGTACATGGTCGAAGAAATCTCCGTAGTGTGCTAGAAAATACAAGTTATTAAGAAAATAAAGACAATGAAATAGGAGGCCCTTTTGGTAATAAAGAATATAATAGGCCTTATGAATTTTACGAACTATATTCAAAGTGGTTGTCCGTAATAACATTATCGTTGCCCGGGGCTTGCCTGACATAACAACAGTTAAGATATATTGAAAGCAGAAAGGATTTATTTGTCACATGTAGACAGAAAACTGTAATTCATTACTGAGGAAAATTATAACATGAAATATGGAAAGTTTTTATAAACAGTAATATTAAAAAGCTCAAAGTATACCGCTATCTGTCTACTCATTCATATTAATGTACAGTTTTATTTTCGTAACAGAATGAGAAGAAAATTAAAGGGAGAAGGAGCCAGCAACTAACAGGCATGAGTTAAGAAAAAAATGAGATACTGAGTATTGTGAGAATTATGGTACATGCTGATAAAGACAGCCTAAATAAGGGGTACTGTGTGATACTCACCCTCAGCAAGGCCCTATAAATTAGTTAATTTGTGTTTATTTTTTATCCCGTGATAAAACTTGCAGAAACAGCTATAGGGGGAGGAGCTAATCGATTCAAACAGTGCATACATTACCACGGCACGACTAACACATGCCGGGTGGCATGCATCGGTCACGCATCGCCAGCTCCAAACCTGTGCACGTGCGATCTGATTGGTTGGCAAGAACTCTTTTTTTTTAACTTATGCCTGTTAGTTGCTGGCTCCTTCTCCCTTTAACATTAGTCGCATTAGCGTAGCCAAAGGGGGTAGGGGGGG
>JZLH01S0209838.1:28384-44908 GCA_001188425.1 Eucidaris tribuloides
ACAAAAAAAAAATAATTTTATGATTATGATACGATAAACATCTGTTTATACTTGTAATTGTGTGAATGCACACTGCCGTATCGTCTTTTATCCTTCATAGGTCATTTGGATGTAAGAAAAAAAAAAACACACATTTTGCCCGTGTGAGGGGAAATACAACTAGCAAATATTCATTGGATACTGTCTCTTTTCCCGTTTCGAAAATTTTGAAAATTGCTGATTTTTTTTTCGGTGATGGGTGTTCCCACAGAGAACGTTTTAAATAACTTAGAGAGATGATCAATCATTGACCGAGTTTGGTCGCTTGAACGTCACCCCAAACAAAAGCGTCTGTCCACTGCTATCCCACCGTTTATGTCTTCCTGTATAGTCTTGACCACTAGTGGACAGTCATTTAACAATTCATTGCATAAGCAAAGCCGGAGAAATCTTACCTTTAATAGGCAAGATTGATTAGGCCCTCACCAAGTTAATAAAGGGACTGAATCGGTTTCTTGTTTCCAACGTATCAGTAACCCTTACTGACAATAGATTTGTGGGCAGTAGCAGGATATTGAGGGAGAAAGTCTGGTAATAGCTTTTTCCTTTTTCATATCTTCATTAACAGTACAATAATGCAGCAAAGATCTTCGAGGACTAGGGTGTGGCTCAGTGGATGGGGTTATGGTTACAAGGTAGAAGATCCCCGGTTCAAGCCTCCATTCTGTACATCGAAAATTGCAGCCAGCCTTGTATAGGTAACCTTGCCACCCAGGTACTTCCTGATGCTGGCTGCTTTAAAGGAAAAATGAACCCAGTCATATTGTCAGTTAAAGGCAGGGGATCTCTTTTGCATGCCTAAAAAATAACATTGTGTAAATACAATGGCATTTAGAAGAAAATGCCATCTTGGAACCTTTAGCAAAACATAAGAGCTAGAAACTCAGTTTTGGTGGAATTATAGTGACCATTAAACTCAGATAAAAAAATCCTACCATAGAACGTACACTAAACGGCTGTTGTTTTTCTTTTTCAATTTTCAAATTCTAGGCAATCACTGACCCCCAGATTTCACAGACATGCCCTTCATCAATAGCCTAAGGGCATGGGCTATCTTTTCCTGGTCTGCGGGGATGTTTGCAAATGAGATCCACTGCCTTTAAAGTGCTCATTTCCTAGCTAGGTCTTCTTCGTTAACTGTGGAATCAAATGTGCTTCTTTTTTTAGAGTTTGTAGATACGCCTAATGAAATTGGGAATTTTAAAGATCATTATTCCCTCGTCTAACAGTAATTCTTATCTTTACTCCAGAGAAAGTTGCAACGGTTAAAAGTCAAATTTTAATGATAAGTCGAGGTAGTAATACCGTTGAAAGGACATTTTCAAAACTAGACAGTCCTAATTACAGGTAAATGCACAATGCTATTGAAGGTACATTAAGATTTCTCCAAAGTCACTGAAAGTGGGTGTTTGATTTCAAAGAGCATTAGGCGATTGTTCCTTTTGTGATCATTCCATCAGTTCTACATACGCCTGCTGAAAATTATTACCACAGTATCAATGTAACAGTCTCCCAATTAATATGAAGTCAATTTTTTTAGCTGACGTTCTGTAGGCACAATTTCGTAAATTAACACCTTCAGGAATGTGAACGTTTTGAGGGAAGTCGTAATCATGCATTATGCGTTTCTGTTTGTAAACTTTGTAATTCCGAAAACACGCAATATACGTCCTCTTTTCAGGCTTTCGGCAGCTCTCAAACCGTGGTGATATATATATAGAATAATAGCACGCACGTCTTGATAATGTTAGGCCTGCCATTTTTTTCCACCTGAGCTGTGCTCTGAAATGTGAACTGTTATCAACAAATCATCGCTGACATAAATCTTTGTAAACGAGTCGCATTTTTCAGGTCGACCGAAGCTCGACGCATTTCGTTAACCCAATAATTCCCCTCTGACTCGGAGCTCAAGAGACGAGATACATTTATAATTCAGAAAGTACTCGATGCTAAAGGAGACGACCAGAACTGCTGACACAATGGAAAATTGCCCAGATGATACTGGATATTTACGTAAGCCTAACGCTATAATGAGCTGTTAGAATACAATAATCTGTGTTTCGTGCTCACATACGAGAATGAGGGTAATCCGTGAGCAGTGTCATTTGAAGAAACAAACGTACGCTTTTTAACCAACATTCAATAGAACCATACGTAACTCTGCGCTAATTAACTGACAAAACAAATGCGTAAAACTTGTACGATATGCGCAAAACACAGGCAACCTTTTGTTTTATTTCAGCTCTCTTCCTAACGACCACCGGGTTATACATGCATGCAAGTTTTCGGCTAAACAATCTCATAGCTTTATCTAAATTGTCGATACCGAGTTTTTTTTTTGCGCAAAATGCGTTGGCGTGTGTAAATCTGGGAAAAGTTGTATTTCGTATTTCACAGTTACACTTCATGGAAATATAACAAAATATAGCAACAGAACTTGGAACATTTCACGTAATTTGCTTTCCTTTACAAACAGTCATTTGTATTTCAGTTTACGTGTGGTTGAAACTACTAGGCGCCTTCTTTACAAAAACATCACCAACTTAAAGTGTGCTTCGAGCAATTACTTTTCATTTTAAATACAGCTTATTCCACTCTTGAATTTAATTGAAATTGTATGTTTATAGTTTCCACCAAAAGATAAACTTTGGTAGCTCACCCACACAATTGTTTTCAGCGTTTAGGAACTCGTTTTATTTCTGAAACTTTGGACCCACGGCAGTGGCAATCATTAAATTTTCAATGAAGACTGGTCCAAGGAACCCAAAACCAGTATTATTCATGAGGTTTAAATCAACAAGGCCACGACATCGGTGAAGTGTCTAGGACCCTATACGACTTTCGTTTCGGAACAAAATCAACATTCCGCGGTGGGGGTATAAGTCGATTTTTCGACAAGTATACATGGCCCGGAGGAAAAATAAACCTTCGGAAGCCAATTTCCCCGCGTTTTTTCCGAAAGCAATCTGATACTCTTCAAAGGTAAAAACAAATGAAATAAACATGTGTCTCAATAATTGCTGGAAAACGAATATGTACTTCTATAACCTCTTTAGTATAAAGAAGAGGTGTAGGGCATGGATTGGATGGGGTGAGTAAAGTATTAGACGAACAGAGAGTTTGCAGTACGAGGCAAAAAGGGAACCTAGAATTATTCCAAAATGCATAAACCACATGAAAGATTGGGGTATCATCCCGTGATGCCAGTTTGATTATATCTTCTTTTTTTTTTATTTGGAGAGTTTGGGGACTGTATTTGGGGTTCTTTTGTTTACTGCCATTTTATATGATTTGGATTAAAAAGCGGATTCAACAGAAACAAAAGTGTATAGATATTGTGCTGTAAAAATAGTAATCTACAGTAGATCTTGATGTATTGGTCACCGAAGGAAACTTGTTCATGCACGTATGTAAGTGGGCGTGCCCGTATCCATTTTTGCTTGTATGCAATATATGCGTATAAATGTGTGTCTGTCTGTCTATGTGTGTGTGTGTGTGTGTGTGTGTGTGTGTGTGTGTGTGTGTGTGTGTGTGTGTGTGTGTGTGTGTGTGTGTGTGTGTGTGTGTGTGTGTGTGTGTGTGTGTGTGTGTGTGTGTGTGTGTGTGTGTGTGTGTGTGTGTGTGTGTGTGTGTGTGTGTGTGTGTGTGTGTGTGTGTGTGTGCATGTGTGCGTACATGCGCGATTCCGGGTGTGTGTAGTTATGTGTGTAACGGTTAGAATATATCTTCCGTTCTTTTTGATATACCTTTGATCCTCCTTTTTGTTGTTTATAATTGTTATCATGCTAACTTTTGTCTCTTATTAGCTTTGTAGGAATTCAAGATCTAATCTGTTGGATATAAGTTTAAAATTACGAATATATGAACTACGGTATATATGAATGAATGATTGGAAAAATAAATAAATACGTAAATTAAGAAGTAAATACATAAGCAAATAATAAGTAGAATATAATTAAGTTGCAAAATAAATAGATACGTGTAGATTATATACGAAAACTGTCTGTGCCACACTGTATAAAGCTCGAATGATCCATACCCTCTTACCCCCAAAATCCAGACTACCAAGTTCATATATTACATATTTAATCACACGTTATCTTAATGTAAAATTTCTATTGAAATCTGGAAACTGCTCTTCGCGTACCATTTTACACTCGTAAGACATAAAGTCACCGTCACCAAATCACGGTCGTGCTACTGCATTGGTATTTGTCGAACACTCTACCCGCGAGACCGGACTCGAGTGGAAAGAAAATGTTTAATTTGACCTACCATCAGACATGCACCGGTGCTTAAACGACGTCTCAGTTGACTCTGTATAATGTTCCCATACATTAGTAACAGACCGACTTGCAATGGGGGTTACTGACATGGCAAAAGGCCTTAATGCGGGACAACTGATTACTTTACGCTGTTACTAGATGACGAATGCGTATTCCATCCAGGAGCATGGTGATACAAATTCTTAATGTTTACACCTTTATTGCATCTTTCTATGAATTTTGGAGCTGCCGTGACATTACTTCTAAGATTGTCGCGAGTTTTACAATCGTAACTGATACGTTCATGCATGTAAAGATTACACCAATAATTTTTTCTGCATACATTTTTGATCGCAGCGCCGCCTAATCACCTTGGTACTATTAACGCTCCATCCATATTTTCATCTGGCGCGAGTAATTTCGGATGATTAAATTGGTTAATTCTACGTGGGAAACGACTTCAGATAAAGCTACTTACCCACTGTTGTTAACATACAATATCTGGGTTTATAAATTGCTTTCTGTTTACAAAGCATCAAAGCGCTGTTTTTCATTATCATTAAAGTACAAAAAGGTTTGAGCGCGGACTATAACTTCCTCCTTCATGTGTTTTGCTCACACTGATAAAAAACTGTGTTTTATCAAGTAAACGCTCCCTGCTGGAAAGAATACAGTGTTCCAACTGCTGTGTTCACCATTTTGTCGTTCACAGGTGTTCACATAGATCGGTACGTGAAAACGCCCGACCCGAATTAAACAGTGTTGGAAGATGATTTCGTCGTGCCGCTGGCAGAGCGCTTAGTGATGATTTTCGGCCCCGAAAATCGATTTTCGGTTTTACATGCATCTTGATTAGAGCTTTTCCAAGTTCTATCAGATGATGTAATCAGAATCATGCCAAAATGACGCATTTTATTACGTCAATAACCAAAAGTAAAAGGGCGTAAGCACGGAGCTCGTATTTTTGTAGTAAGCAGAAGGCGCCACACTTCGCTGAAAATCGCGTTTTCAAGCTTCAAAGTTGTTTTTCTCCGCCGAAAATTCGTTCATTACTTTGAAATCAGATTAGAGCTCTGCAAATTATTTTTGAGTCATATGACGTAATACTTTTTTAAGGATATAACGCATTTATTGGCCCTATATCGCATTAATTTCTTATGTTAAGCAGAAGGGCTGCATTGCGCCCTATGCGCCCTTCATTTATAGCATGCGCACGGGCCTAATGTGAATTAAGCAAGATAGGGCGCAACAAGCCTATGCGCCTTCTATTACGTATGCGCTTAGAGCGCGCGCAGGGTAGTGTGATTTAAGCAGAAGGGCGTAGGCAATAAATTGCGTTTATCTTAAAAAGTATACGTTTATATGACTCAAAAATTTGCAGACTCTATCTATATGAGTACTCTTATGTACATGTGCATTTTCAAAGTAATTGAACGTATTTTCGCGGAGAAAAACAACTTTGAACCTTTAAACGCGATTTTCTCGGAAGTGTGTTTTACAGGCGCGCGCGTGCTTGCGCCCTTCTGCCAGCGGCACGACGATTTCACACTGTGGTGAGGTTTTTCACCGAGTGTTAACATATCGATGTTCTGTTCCACACTGTGAATTGATGATTCACAATGTTAAAACGCTCGACTTTAACACTGTGAAGAGATTTCACACTGTGTTTCATATTGTGTTTCACACTGTGTTCACACTGTGTTCACACTGTGTTCACAATGTGTTCACACTGTGTTTCACATTGTGTTTCGTATTATGTTTCACACTGTGGGACACACATTCGTGAACTCCCTTTGTAAATATGTTCAGAGGATTACAAAATGTGGTGTCTAATTTCTGAACTCAACTTGTCAGTAATCTAAATAAACATTTTCAAAACGCATAACTATCACTTTCTAATGACTAATGTTTGAATGCTAAACGAACATTTCGTTCGTCAGAACCAGACCCAATTAATGGTCTTTGGTAAAGCCTGGTGAGGAGGAAACATGCTGAAATGAACTTCATATTAATGTTTACAATCAGTAACTAAACATACACGGCCGCATTAGTTCGTACACAAGTTAAACCAATCTATTACATTAACCATGATAGATTTGGGGTAACAATTACCATGCATCTGGGGCCTATTGCATTCAACTTTTACTACAGAAAAACTGAAATGATTTAACAGATTTTCCGCTATGGTGAATCAGTGGTATAATTACGCTAACCTAGGTTTCATATCTTTCCAAAGAGATTTCTCAGGTAAAAGTGTTTTGCAACAGGCCCTTGATTCTCAAGCGGCCTTAAGGAAAGTGCAGTGACGAAAAGTTATGAATATGCGGGGTTGCTGGCTCAAGATTGGTAAGACGCGTGCCTCATAATCTAGAGATGTCGAGTTCGAATCCAACGCAAGGCATTTATCTTCTTTAGTAAGACATTTTAATTGCTTTGCTGCTTTCCACCCAGGTACAAGTGAGTAACCAGTAGGAATGGTATGAGTGCGCTCATCGCGGGAGCCAAGTCTCGTCTGATCTCCATTTATTTAGGTTTCTAGTGGAGTTACAAGTACCCCGATGACCGGGGTAATCATAGTGTTAAGCACTTAGTGATGAATAATAATATAAAGCGCTACATAAAAAAAATACAAGGTATCATTATTATGACTTGAATTAAAGTAAATGTAGGATCATTGCATGTTTCGAGTCACGGATAATGTGAACCATAACGTTAAAGGAAGGCAATGATAAAGAGTTAAGTGAAGGGAAGTGTCCCTGAACATATTAATGACACATGGTGTTTTTATGCAGCAATTTATCATGATCATCCAACGAAAGTTGTTAGAAATTTGTAGCATAATTACCTCAACGTCGTTCTTTGAGTAACTGCCCTCCGTCAGTAATGCTAATGCAAGTAGTAAAAATACCAGCGATCTCGTGAACATCATCATCATTTTTGTGTCTATGTGTCTTGTTTAAAACAAACAATATCTATAAATCACAGGAACAACTCTCCGGCGTCGCACTGCAGACTTACAACGGGAAACTGGAAAAACTTCTGGCGGTAGTATAGTCATACAACCAATCGAAAATCCCCAAATGGTAAAACTCCGTACGAAAAGTGCAGCATTTACGCGCGCTCCGTTTGCGCCCTCGATGATAAACTGACTAAAAGTTCAGCGCAAGGAGATCTCCGTCCGTACATCGCTCCGTGAGATTCACGCTCAATGATCGTCATAAATTTTCATCAGCAGACGACACACGAGAGAGTGACGCCCATTCAGCGTCGCGGGGGGTATACACCTGTTCGCACGACGAGCAGAAATGATTTGGTGGGCTGTCCGCAGAGGTGAGCTTATAGTTGTGGATGAATACATTTTGCAAATTAGTCAAGAAAGTAACGGGGATTGGTGGAAACTTATGTGTGTGGTTGTGTGTGTGTGAGTGTGTGAGTGTGAGTGTGTGTGTGGTTGTATGTGTGTGTGTGTGTGTGTGTGTGTGTGTGTGTGTGTGTGTGTGTGTGTGTGTGTGTGTGTGTGTGTGTGTGTGTGTGTGTGTGTGTGTGTGTGTGTGTGTGTGTGTGTGTGT
Organism: Eucidaris tribuloides; assembly: GCA_001188425.1. Lineage (NCBI taxonomy): Eukaryota > Metazoa > Echinodermata > Echinoidea > Cidaroida > Cidaridae > Eucidaris > Eucidaris tribuloides. Next base: position 36,258 of record JZLH01S0209838.1, read on the forward strand.
GTGTGTGTGTGTGTGTGTGTGTGTGTGTGTGATGTGTGTCTGTGTGTGTGTGTGTGTGTGTGTGTGTGTGTGTGTGTGATGGTGTGTCTGTGTGTGTGTAGGTGTGTCTGTGTGTGTGTAGGTGTGTCCGTGTGTGTGTTTTAACCGCATACCGCAAGCAGTATTGTCAACGTGTATATCATGACTGGTTCCATTGTCGTGCGGTTAAGATGACCAGAGGTAAATCCGCAAAAGTCTAATTTACAGAACTGTAAACACTGTCCCCCTACCTTTTCAACCGATCAAATAGAATTTTGACCCATTTCAAAATCCGTGTTCTGAAAAGTGGTTTTTGAATCCGGTTAACTAACAATTGTGGCATTGGAGTAAAATTGACAGAATGTCCTTTTAGCTCGAAGACGTGATCTTGCATAGTATTTATCTAACAATCAAATGCCGCGCAATGATGAACTATTGCGACGGAAACTGCAATATGTAAGTGCATTAATGTTACGGTAAGAAGTGTCGTGTCCTATGCCCTAAAATTGAAGGTTACGGAAAATGTGATGATATATATAAGTCAAACAGAAATTATAGTGAAATGGCAATGAGCTGTATAATGGAAGCTTAGACTAGGAACAGGCGCTAGTTACTTTTTCTTCTTGAAGTAATTCACAACCCATTTAGAATGTGTATATCTTGCAGAGAGATATTTGAATGCCATTTTTTTCTCACATCTACACTTTACACAAAAGTACCGTGTGTGTGCTGTAACCTTGCAAGCTAATTACAATGTAACAATGGCTGTTTACATACTGACATATTGTTAGAAATGTTTGTGTATGTATGTATGTATGTACGTATGTATGTATATGTATGTATGGATGGATGGATGGATGGATGGATGGATGGATGGATGGATGGATGGATGGATGGATGACATACATGTGTATATGTGTGCAATTGTACATATTCATATATATTCATATATCTTTTATTGATAATAATAATAATAATAATAATAATAATAATAACAATTATAATACTAATAAACCATACTTAGACATGTAAAGCGCATAACACATTGTTGGGCATGTCCCTATGCGCTGTAAGAAAATAGAGAAAGAGGGAATATACATAATGCTCTATAGGGCTCAAGATATATCAGCCAACAGAATGTAGTTTCAAAGCAGATTTGAAATTATTCAATTACATCAATGAATCTAAGAGAATCTGGGAGGTTGTTCAATAAAATTGGAGCTGCAGGGAATAATGAATTCATCTGTTCACTCAAATACAACAGAGCCGGGTCATGAAAGCATTCATAAGCTAATAATACCGGCGTGATGGCTAGGTGGATAGAGCGTCCGCCTCACGTGCGGAAGGTCGCGGGTTCGAGCCCCGGCCGGGTCATACCAAAGACTTTTAAAAATGGTACTTTCTGCTTTCTAGCCATGCAGGCGCTCGGCATTCTAGAACAGAGAAGGGTAATAATAATATTTACGTTATGCAGGGCCCGCTGGAAGAGTAGTCTATGTGACTGAAGTGGCTACCCTGGGTAAATAAGACATTATTATTATTATTATTATTATTATTATTATTATCATTATTATTATTATCATTATTATTATTATCAACATCTTAAACATAATTCGGGAACGGACTGGTTAGTGTAGTTTTGCAAAATGGGTGATATATATTCATATTTTTTTGTGCAAGATACTTACCGAGCTGAATAACATGCAATCTTTAAACATGACGAGCTGGTAACCCAAGGAGAAGACCATTTGATTTGATTTGATTTGATTTGATTTGATTGATTTTTCATTTCCATTGTAGGTTACAAATAAAAGTACAGCAACATAAATATTGACATAAATAATCACATATATACAATTTGGACGTAATAACAATCACAAATAAGTTAAACAAAGGAACGAGACATACATGCATGCGTACCGCGTGATTATCTTTAACATATTAGAGTAAAATTGAACAAAAACTATAAACAAAAGAGAATGGTACGGTACTGCGGTTACTGGAACTGGAGGGTCAGCTGAAAAGCTAGGCTTAGATTTTGAGGAACCCTAAAAAACGAAGCAAAAAGAAAGTTGTGATAATGTATGGTACCTTTTTTCAACAAACGAAAACAAAAACAAAAAGAGGGAGAAAGAAAAAGAAAGAAAAAGGAGAAAATACCTACCGAGGTCTCCGCGTAATGGAGTAACAATGATAAGCCGTAAACTTAGTAAAATATAAACAGTTTTCAATCTTTCTTTTTGGTATTTACATCATTTTAATGTGTAAATCCTGTAAACATTGTAAATATTTATTCCAATAATTCAAAGATATTGTGGTCTCCGCATGATGGGGTGGATATTTGTAATATGCTTTCGTCAAAATTAACTTACCGTATGTACAGCCTGTACATAAGTTAATTTTGACGAAAGCATATTACAAAATATCCACCCCATCATGCGGAGACCACAATTCCTTTGAATTATTTGAATATATATTTACAACAATTTGGCTGCATGTTTTTAGAATTTGTTTATCCCGAGAGAAATGTATATGACACAGAGATGTGGATGTCAATGAACGAAAGGATCTTCCCTATCTTATGGAGTGTAAATAATGCAAAGCGACATTTTTGAGTGACAATCTTTTTTCTTTGGAGTAAGAGCTTATCCTCAAACATTACACCTTGATTTCCACATGCTTTTGTTGCTTGAACTCTAGTACCGTCTAAGTCGATTGACGATAGGAAGTACAGATCCATATATAACCACAATCTTTTCTATCTAAAATATATTTATTGAGAAAGGGTACACACACCTGCCAGATTTTTTCCATATTACTTTAACATCATTATTATTAAATCAAGATCTCATTTAGACTAAAAGTTTTCCTCACTTCTTCTGATTAACAAATGGGAAGAATGACGTACATGTACCAATTACAATGTATATTTTCGTGCATACCGCGCTGTAATTAAGAACACAACCCGTCTACAAATGATATGTGTTGACTTCTATGATTACCATAGTTTAATAACTACAATCCCGACCAGAATTGTAATGCATTAAGAGTACAGAGAGAGATTGCAATGGGGTTGTAATACTATCCTAGTTCAACGTACCGTTTTATCACACCATTTACTGCATACGTCAGTATATCATCGTAATAGGTTACATGCTATAGGTTATTACGACACGCACGACGCAAAACGACCATGCCATGGGTCATGTGGCGTGTAGCTGTCGGATTTTTCAGCAGGGAGGGCGGGGACTAGGGGGGGGGGGGGGGGGGTTTAAATTTATGATAGGGGTTGGCCACTGCAAATCCTGGTCAAATTTTTTCCCCAGGGCAGGCCATTTGCCGAAAACTCGTCTAGCGTGGGGGGGGGGGGGGCCTAGCCCGGGTAGTGATCGAAAATTGCAGCCAACGTCAAAAAATTTCCCCGGCGTAACGTTTTGGAATAGACAATGGCAGTTAGGGGGACGCCAAATCTGATTCACAAACAAATGCCGTCCCCCCCCCCCCCATTCCATATGATCAATCTTTAAACTTTACTGCCGCCGGTGTTTTCGACATAATCGACATACATATAAGAGAATTTCATTTCATTTCATGAAGCCACATATAAACGTACACTTTTTTTGCCATCCTACAAGTATTCCGCAGTGTTTCCAAAATATTTTCTTGCAACATAAAGAAAATATGACTTGTATTAAGTAGACTAAGAGTTCTCTATCCTCTTTTTAGTTTACTGATAGAAAACTATAATTTTTAGTTTAATGTTAAAACCTTTGTCATGGTATATACCTTTAAGACGATTTTTAATTGACAATGCTCTGTCAAAGTTATAGGTGTAAACACGCATGTGCTTGAATACAGTCCTGAACAAAAGTTTGGAATAATTATGTTTATTTCTTTGCGTAGCCCTGTTTTAAAGTGCAGATTTCTTACGAATAATAATCAATTACCAATGCAGAACATATCATTACTGAGTTCAAATGAGCTCGACTCAGGGGCAGCGCCAGGGTAAAATTTTAGGAGGGGGGAAAAAGGGGGGAAATTTTGCCTGCCAAACAATTTTTTTACTAGCCAAAATGCAAGCCAAACAGTGTCGGACAAGCGGGGCAGGGAGCCGACGACGACAAAAGGCATGTTCCCGCCGGGTTTGTTTTACCAGGAAAATCAACAACAATAGGAGGGCGATATTTTCAACAACAAAAACAGTAAAATTCCCGTCATTTGAATAATAAAATATGGGATGGCCGCCCACGCCCTGACCGCCTGGCGCCACCCCCGTCTCTACTTCAGGAGGAGAAACCTTTTCCTGATATGATTGAAAACTGCATTTGGTGGAATAATATATTCCAAACTTTTGTCCATGACTGTATATAATGTCCTTAACTATTTCATATTCAAATAAGTTGATAGATATGCACTTTGTTTTCTGGGAATATTAAAACAAATACCCAGATACAGGAGCGGGGATTTCATGTGACGAGTGGGGAGGGGGATGAAAAAACAGAAGCCGAAATAAAAAAAAACACCCCGGGGATACATATTTTTGTTCAAAAGTGGAAAGTGTGACTTTGAAATCCCCTCCCCAGCTTTAATTAAGTTTAATCATGTTTTTGTTTGTTTGTTTGTTTGTATTTATTTCCGGAATTCAAAGAACAAAAACATAATAATGCATACATATAATACAGATAACAAATAACATAATTACACATATGACATATCAAAATAGAAGATTATACATAATCCGGAGGATAACCCGAATTCAGCAGTATTAAAATAATACTGCTGTTCTTCCTCGGGGTCTTTTTCAATAATAAATATTTCTTGAATAGGTTCTCTGACAAGAAAACTATCAAAAATGATAACAAGATAAAAAAAATATATTATTAAGTATAAACAATTGAGGGGGATAATCCCCCAGAAAAAATCGTCCCCCACCCCCCCCCCTTTCCGTCCTCGGGATCGCCGCCTATTCCTATATCAAAGTTGTCTCTTCCAAAAACATCAAGTGTAGATCTTTCAATTTTCTACTCAATTATGAAATACAAAAACAAAGACAGAAGGAAAACTGAAATGTTTGACATATTGCCACTATGTGTTTTTTTTTCGGAAACGACGTTTAAACGCAATATCTAACATTGTGGGAGTTTAACTGAAAAACATGGTCAAACATTTGATATCTGAGCTACCGATAGTGCATGGACAAGTAAACAACCGAGAGCACACAAGTACAGACAGTTATGCTGTCACTAGCGATATATGTACGGATATCAGCCAATGAATTAATGCCCCGAGGACACCAACTGGAATTTCCTCTCACTGATTTTCACTTTTTAAACGCACTTAATGATCGTTTTACCTGCGCCTTTTCTCAGAGCTTTATTTTTAGACTTTACCAGAGACACTAGCAGAATGAAGGATGGTGTAGCTCAGACTTTTTTTTTTGAAACGGGAAATATATGTAGAACAATCCCTTTAATTCTCTTAGTCTCAGGCAGTGAGAGCCCCATACCAAAAACTACACAAAAAATAACGAGTGGGACTAAGAGTGTTAATGCGAAATGGTACAACGACAAAATGGCATTGCCATTTTCCCCCTAGTATTCAACTTGTTCGACGCTAATTCGTGAAGCCACTTTATGTCGGCTAATCGATGTTGATGAGTACCAATTCTAGAGAAAATGAAATTCATCAACTGACGGTACTGAAAACACCGATTTATTCAGAGGCAAATAAATCACGATCACGAATGTATCCAGATAATTAGAGATTTTCACCATCCTTCAGCACAATTCGCTAAACGGTAGCCCTACATTAAATCTCCAGCTCGTGTATTAGCGTGGGCAGGTAAATGACCGCTAATTTTATATAAGTTGTAATCGAATTCAAACTGGTCGATATAAAAAAAATTGCGTCTGATAAAACTGGTGTCACTCGTGATAAATCAATGAAGGCATTTTGATAATTTTAGATTGAAATGTTAAACACGGAAGGTATATTCTTCAAAGCCAAATAACATGATTGGAAGCTGTTTTCATTATTGTGTGATAATGAATAAAAAAAATCATTATGCGGTATCTATCTATCTATCTTAGGTAAAACGATATCAAAAATTTCTTTGACAGGCAAAACTGTTGGGTAGCGTGTAGTTTAATTTTTCCACGTAATGCTGATAAACGTATTTTAACTCATCAAGGATACCTAAAATGTCCTTTGTTATAATGTAAGTGGTGGGTTTTTTTTACCTTGAACTGATGTGTTTTCATGTATATCTATTTATCTCTCTGTTTATCCATCTATCGTTCTATCTTTCATCTATTTATCTATCTATCGATCTATTTATCTATCTATCTACCTATCTATCTATTTAGCTATCGCTCGGTCTATATATCTTTCTATCTATCTATCTATATATCTATCCATCCATCTATCTATCTATCTATCTATTTATCTATCTATCTCTATCTATATGTATCTATCTATCCATCTATTTATCTATCTATCCATCTATCTATCTACCTTTCTTTCTATCTATCATCTATCTATCTATCTATCTATTTATCTATCTATCTATATATATGTCATCTATCTATCCATCTATTTGCATATCTATCTATCCATCTATCTACCTATCTATCTATCTATCTTTCAATCTATCTATCCATCTATCTATCTATCTATCTATCTAATATATCTACCTGTCTACCTACTTGTATTTGTGTCTATCTCTCTGTATATATTTATCTTCAGTATATATGTCTTTGTAGATATCTGTCTATACAAAGTGTATGTGTTTCAATGTGCGTATATACATGTATACGTTGGTCAACTTGCGTGTATTTATGTGTGTCACTTTATGTGTACGTATGCAGTCACTTTGTGTATGTCCGTATGTCAATTTCTTTGATGCGCCGATATACGACGTCCCTAATCACTTACTCAAATCACACAAGATCATGATGTCGGATTTAGAAATGTCAAACAAATATGGTTCGTCCTTGATTCAATGTAGTTAATGGAAGCCTCTGTAATTCTTATAACCCATATAATTATAAATAAACTTCAATAAATACAACGTTAGAACCCACACCGATGAGGGAAAAACAATTCACCACATGATTAATTTCTGTCAGACAGAAATCGGTGATATGTTTTTATGGAAAGGCATGGAACTCAGAACGCTGTTGACATTTTGATGTCCACGGTGTATTACTGTGAATATTTTATTCGGACTGAATTATGTCAAGCTCGCAATTTATTTGATTGCAGGGAAATCATTTCTTATAATCTGAAATAATTGGTGGTTATGCTTACACCAACAGAAGCACGCTTTTTATGGATTCTAAAAAAAAAAAAATAGGTTTCAATCCCACACAGAAATATAGGGAATGAAAATGTAATGTAAAAGAGCGGTAAAACACCAAAAGTAAATGAGACTTTTCTAAAGGCAAAGAAACAGAACCGATAAGTGGTTAAATATGTAGTAACCAACTATACACATCTCTCTCTCTCAGTCAGGTGTCGCAGGGTGCGATGCTGTGGTCCACACGATTCTCCGCCACATCTTTCTGTCATGTGCTGCCCTCACTGCCTCCGCCAGACTTAACCCTGTTATGTTGGTAAGGGCATAGTCACACCTTGACGATTTAGCCAGCGTATGCCGACGTATGAAAAATTTGGCGAATACGTCGTCATACGTTAAATAAGTTATGGGTAAGTTTTGTATAAGTTATGTGCACGCTGAAGCACGCTGGGCACATCTCGACGATTTAGCCAGCGTATGCCGACGTATAAAACATTTTGCGAATACGTTGTCATACGTTGAATAAGTTATAGGTAAGTTCTGTATAAGTTTTGTATAAGTCATGTGTACGCTGAAGCACGCTAGTATACGTCGTAGTACGACAAGATCTTCGAAAAATTTTGTGCAGGCACAAAATTTTTCGACGTATGCCAGCGTATGATCATACGTCCCGCATACGCGGGCCATACGTTGAAGGTAAGTTATGCTGTCGTTTACATACGTCCACACGCGTTTTTTGTAAGTTGCTCATAAGTCGAAATACGTCACGATAATGTCTAGGCAGGGTTCATCGATTTTTTTTCAGCATTATCTATTTATTCAGTCTTTTATTTATTCATTTATTTTCATTTTTTTTATTTATTTATTCATATATTTATTAATTAATTAATTAATTAATTTATTTATTTATTTATATATATATTTATTTATTTATTTATTTATTCATTCATTCATTCATTTGTTTATTTATTCACAAAATTGCAACTCAAAGAGTTACAAAGTATGGCAATTACAACCATTGGTATGAGTAAACTACACATAATTTACACCATAGTCTTGTATACATATGAATAATTAACACATGGGGAAATGTGACAGACATAAGAATGAAAATAGAAATATCAAAAAGGGAAAGTTTCAGCGAGAAAACAAAGTTGGAAATGTGTTAACAGCGTAAACACAAAAATCTCAGGTATAGATTAATGTAGTAAATTAATTTTCGAGGGAAAGGGGGAAAATAGAAAAGGAGGGAAGAGGGGTGAAAGCAAAACCCGAAGCATAAGTGCTAGCTGACAGGGAGCGGAGGATAAAGAAGAAAAAAGAGAAGAGAAGAAGG
>JZLH01S0209838.1:59683-70504 GCA_001188425.1 Eucidaris tribuloides
TTCGTGACATGATTGGGAACACTTGAAAATGCCTCAGTAACCAAATGAGTTGAAATACCAACTGTACACCAGCTGGAAGGATTTGTCTGTAATTTGTTTACTTAAGGAGAATCAAGCATGGGCATAATAGTATTTTAATTCTATCGGGGCACAATAAAAATAGGACCCATAGAGAGCCACACAGCAGGTTTGCCTGCCACGAGGCATATTGACATTAGTTATTTTAGAATGAGTAAACATTTGACTACAAGATTTTCACAGGAAAATCCTTGCATAGTTTACTTGATTCTAGAGTAATTTCAGCCCAAGTTGAGGACTACCCCCCGTCCCCCAATCATGTCATTTTCCTGTAACTTCCAACAAACATCAAATGCAGTTCCATTTGACCAAACATTTGTTTTAAATGGGTTTTATCTTGTAAAAATAACACTTAATTAGTTTGGTAATTCAATTAAAAGTCTAAATTGGATAAAACAATGGGTAGCTTTATCCTAATTAAACTGGGAAAGCAGACATTTTGTGATAAGTTTTGTTTTTAGATTGTATTGACGATCCAGCTTTTGCAAGTTTGTATGGTTTACTCTGTTGTGTTTTAAATCAAAGTACAAAGCACTTGTGTGCTTACAGTGTACTTTGACAATATGGACTTTAAAGTTCAAGTTAAAGGTAAAAAATAGGTTAGGGTTCAGTCCAAGATAATAAACATGAATGGGAATTGTGGGATACATGTATATGTACATTCACAATTGGTCCTAAGAAGATGAAAATAAATGATTTGTGGAAAGCTGTATTGTTGATATGAGTGAGAGACGAGGGTAATCAATTGTCAAACATTGTTAACAATACGGGATAAATCAAGGCAAGAAAAATTATAAGACTTAAAAAAAACCCCTGAAATGGTATTTTGAAAACACTAAAAAGATCTCCCTCAAGACCTTACCCCTTCTCTGAGTTGGTTTTGATGTTCTTTATGTACAGAGTATTTTATTGCGATTTGTAGTTTAATTATGAATTACTTGACAAATCCATTGATATTCCTTTGATTCTATCATACAGCTGTCTGTAGTGGATCATGTACAGGAGGCGTGTGCACATCACCCAACAGGTGTACAAGGTGTCAAAGGTCAAGTCAAGGTTACCAGTGTCAGAATGGACAACCCAGGATATCAGGGGTCAACTACAGAGGTGAGAGGTCACGAGAATGTTAAAATGCTTGGCAATGTAAATTCTCTCTGCACACCTTTTATTCACTAAAATCAGATACCAGTTTGTCATATATCAATATGCAGATTTAATCAAAAACTTTGATTAGCATTGTTATTCCTAGCAGTCAAATTGCTTTAACCTGTTGGAGACCAAGTGCGAGTTAACTCGTATTGGGGTCTACGGAAAATGTATGCTATAGTGGAATTAAATTGACTCCAATGGATTAACTATCATTGATTTTAAGATTTTCTTGTCCTTACCATGCTACAGAAAGTGATAGAAAGATAGCCCAGAGAACACTTTGTAAAAACTTTTGCTGCAATATATGTATAATCAGGCTAAGGTTTAATTCCAGGCTCAGAAAAAAAGAACTTTTGAATAGAGAAGAAAATTCAGGCAAACACATTCAGCAAAAGTTGAGAAAAATCAGACAACTACAGTGTACATGTATTCATAGAGTTAGTAATTAATATTTTCATGACTATTACAAATTGGCAGCATGGTATTGTTCTGTGAGCGACCATTCATTTGTTTTTTTGAGAAACATTTTTATCTTGGTGCTTCACGTTCATGTTCATGTTTGGACGAACATATTTTCACATGATTTACTAGGTGATATTTAAGTGTGTGCAGGCATAATTATGACCATTCAAAAAAGAAAAGAAAATATGATATTTCATGTGCAAAACAATCAGGAGACTGTTCACCTTGAATGTCATTGCATTGCCAATTTGGTCATGATGTTGGAATTTTCAAGAATTATTTGTCCGATTTCTCAAACTTTAATGATGTGTTTCTCTGATTATTCTACTTCCATTCAAAGCAACTGGATAGGAGCTATGGAATTCCTCTTTAACTGTGATGATGTACACAGTAAGACAGTGCAAAATGTCTCATCTACACCTCTTTTTCTACCTGAATGCGTGTATTAAATTCATCTACATGAACTAAGTACTAGGGGGCATCATCCACTCAGCGGCATGTCAACAATGTCGTGATGACTCTAACCTGATTATTCTTGACTCAGGAAACCTGATGGAATCTCTTTCACCTTGACAGAGAGAGACCCAACCCAGCTCTAATTGACCATTATCACGTCTGATTCACCGCTTAATTCAATAAAACATCACTAAAATACCCAAATTTGATTTTGGCAGTCAGCGATGAAATTTATTGTAAATATTACTCAGAAATATCTAATTAGATTAAATGAAATAGACTCATCACTTTCATTGTTAACCCATGTGCTCCCATGACGACATTAGGTCACAATACGAGTCAGTGGTCCACAATTACTTGTGATTAAACGTCTAGACACGTTGCGTCATGTCAGTGAGGATTCCTAACAAGTTTGGACAGTTTTCAATTAAAAGGTCTGGTGCCGAATCCAAACGTCAATTTTCGTTGTCTCTGATTAGATTTTGAGCGGAGTGATGAGATACAAATTTCTACTGAAATGAGAATGGGAGCTCAGTTTGCACCTATTTCTCTGAATTTTAACAATTTGCAAGAGGTTTTGCAGTCACAAATTAAGAAATTAGTAATCGCCAATCATTGTTGGTGAGCCATCAGTCAGTGGTCAATGCACTGTCTAATTTTGTGTACTACTCTTGAGTCATATGGGTCAACTTCAAGTCAACTTTTGCTATGGATCATCCAAAACTGTGAATCTATCATGAGTCCCGTTTGATTTGCATGCTTAGCCTCAGCCTCCAATCTTTAGAGGTACATGTACATGTATGTGTAGTTCAAAGTGTACATGTAGCAACTCAATATCTTCACTATGGTTATATTAGTACTATCAAGCCATAGCTTTCATACATTTGATTTTATTCAAAACAAACACATTTTTAAATGGAAGGCCTTTCATGCGTACAATAGATGATGTTTAAAGGTTGTAGACGTGGTTATTAACTACATGTACAGTATAGCTGAATTAATTGACTGGGAACAAAGTTTTAAAACAACATTTTAAGATGATATTTTTGAAAAAGTCTAGTTTTTCTTGTCATAATGGACAAAATTTCAAGATTAATCTTCAAATATTTATGGAAGATTAATTGTGACATGGAGGTAGAAAGGTCATGATTATTTGTGTTTGATTACAAGTGTGCGATTACTGTGCACAGTATAATTGATATAAACATTCCTATCCATGCTGATAGTGATTACAGTGTTTCTTTTTGAAAGTTCATATCTTAACTGTCTTGTGCAGAAGATAAAGAGATGATAATACGGATTATACCTGAAGCAGAGCTAATTGATTATGTCTAAATTTAGCATGACCATCCCTAGATAAGAGACAAAATGATCAGACAATCTACGATTGCCAATATTGGTAAAACAACACAAAACAAAACTTTGTGCTTGTGGCAAACTATTTTCTTTCTAAATATTGTACTAAAATAGACTGCTGGCATAATTACTGCCAACTGTCTTGGCTGTGAATTGTGATTATTGTCCAAGTTATTAAAAGTTCAAATCTACAGTAAGCTGTCGTAACTGTTGGGAAGATACGGTGTAATGAGATAATGAGATAACTCTTACCCGGGGCAGGGGTAATTAAATGTATAGACTAATAAGCAGGACTATCCCTAGATAAAAGATACAGACAAATCTATGCAGACCATGCTGTAAAAAAACAAAAAAAAACAACAGCAACAACAACAACAAAAACTTTAAGAAACAGGGTTTGATTAAATCTGGAATTTATCAGGACCATCCCTAGATTTGGGGGGGGGGGGGGGTAATATATAAGCCATGTCCACACGATCGGACATAAGTTGCTTGTAACCGGGCATAACTTATGTCGGTAATAGCGTCGGATATAAAGTTGCTGTGTGAACGATTGTCGGGCATAACTCTATCGGATATAGCGCGACTTATACCCGACGATTTATATCCGAAGAAGACCAGATATAAGTCCGGTAATAAGCTATACCCGGTGATAACAAAATACGTGTGGACGGTTGTCGGACATAACTCCGACCTTGAAAGGGCAATTACTCTTTGCGAAGACAACTTCATTGTTTACCAATTCACATTTCACGCAACTTGGGTCAGAGGTTACGACTCGATAGCACCTTGGCTACGTCATTTCCTGTCTGCTGTTACCGATAAAGACGTGTCGGGCATAAGTTTTGTCGGGTATAAGTGTTAATCCCGACACATGTGGACGCGTTGGTGTATCAATGGAATTTTTTTTATTACGTCGGACTTATACCCGACAGAGATATGCCCGGTAATAACTGCCTTTGTGAACGCAACTATAGAGAAAATCTGTGAAGGCCAAACAGTAAATAAAAAGTTTATGATTGCCTGTGAGGAAATATCATGTGTAAATCTTGTAGTGAAATACACTGTAGATCATTGATAAAGAAGTATAGAAAATGATAAATAATGATAATTCGTAATAAATAATTAATAAAATTAATGACACAAATAATACTGACTCTCATGCGTGGACTTGCTCCATTGGCAAAGAACAAACAAGAAGAAGAAGAAGAAAAAAAGAAGAAGACACAAATCATAACCAAAATAGGGCTAATGAAATCGTAAGTTACACTGATCATCTTTAGTTCAAATTGACAAGAGACAATTCAGTGAAGGTCAAGGTGAAATGCAGGTGGGGAAAATATTATTCTGAACTTCTGGCACTGATGTATGTAGGTCATTGATAAAAAAACATGTATTAAATACAAGTTAATGACGCAAATTATACCAACACCACTGTATTGCAGAAGTAATGTCTGAACCATTCCTTGATGAAATTGTCACAATTCATCTTATTGTATGAGAAAAATTCAGGAAGGTCAGGCTAAAGACAAAATGTTGGTGGCAAAATATTTGTGTATGTAAATCTTGCACTAGGTATAGTGAATAAAAAGATTATAATGTAACAAATAATGGCACAAATTGTACCCAAGTGCTTATATCTACATGTACAAACTTTATGAAAACCATCGCTAGAATAACGGTTAACCTTGAGAAAATATACAGAGAAATATTCACTACTTAGGTGAAGATGAAAAAAAAAATGCCTGGCAAAATATTGTTTGTTTGGAGATTTTGTACTGAAATAGATAAATAATGAAAAAAAAGAAGAAAATAAATACCTTGGTACATTGTACACGTATGTGTAGCTGTAAAGAAATTTGTGCTCAAGGCATAATAATTTTGTTTTGTAAATTTTGTTACTGAAATAGATTATTGATGAAAAAAATAAGTGTATAAAGAACTTGGCATGCTCACTGATAACATTGAAATGTTGAGGAGAATCGGATACTGTAAGCTGTCACCTGATAACGAGACGGGATTCGAACCAACCCACCAGGCTGGCTAAATGTGACAGGACCTGGCAAGGGGGACACAACATAATAAACACGGAAATAGTTATCAGCCATCCAAGTACGGTTTATGATGGACGGAACAGTGTGATTGTATCAAATTGGTGATTGGCTTGTTATGATGTTGTGGACTGTTTCCGAGATTAGGGACATACATGTACGAATACACTGTACACATACATGTAGCACAGGGGGTAAAAAGAAGGAAAAATGTAATGCATGTGGAAACATCAACAAATTCTGTATCAGTGTCTGATACTAAAAAACAAGACCTTGCAATATTTTGACAAATATTATGATCACATTTTGTTGAAGTTTTGATATGGCTTTAACTCACTGACAAAGAAATATGTGACTGTTACGGGGCCAACACACTTCATACGAATTGAATGGGTCTATAGTGCATTAATTGACTGGAAGTACTGTCATACACATGTGCATTGCCGGTATAGATTGAGCAGTAATATTTTATGAGATACTGCATACATGTAATGTCCAGATTCAGCTTGCAACTTTGGAACACCCATGAAAATGACATCATTGCTACATGTATATATATTTGTTTGTGACTTTCTTCACTCATTGAAGATCTTAATTGCATTGATGTGAGATACTTCGCTCGATGATTAATTCTAATGATCTAATTTTAAAGCTTCCCTCTTGTGAAGGTAATGTTATCACCTTCGTTCTGTGACCTCTTGACCCCCATTACCCCCTCCTTCCAATGACAAGTAATGGATATTCCCTCTCCTCCTTAACTGATTAGGGTAATTGGACAGTGCAGGCCTGCTTTAATCATTCACAGAAGTTTGCGAAATCTTCTTTTCATCAATATATTAATGAGGTTACCTCCATGCTATAACTCCTAAACCAATGTATCGCTAGTGGAGGAGATGTGGGGGTATTTCTGTCGAGTAAAATAATGCAGAACCTTTTTGGGGGGCTTGTTTACAGTACATGTCTGACGTGAGCACTGATGGGTGAGACTTTGTTTTGCTTGTTGACTGGTCAGTAAACAAAAGGTTCGTTCAGGTACCCCCCCCCCCATTGAAGAAGTTCTTGTAACGCCATTGCCCACCAAATAACGTTGCTTGGTCAGAATGATATCTCTAGCAGGCCGATACTCGTTGGATGGATGCATACCTCAAGAAGGAATCAATGACAAGGCATCATCATTGTGACAACTTATAATTAAATCTAATGATATCTTGTGATAACAGTTCAAGAAACTCATTAGTAATTGATAGGACTTATCGAGTACTTAAAGGGATGGTCATCATCATTATACGTATCTCTTATTTTGAGGCATTTGATTTTAAACTTGGCAACCTCAACTTCTCATTGTAAAGGTACCTGGATTAAATAACCAATGTAGGGCTCACCAGAAAATGAATCAGAAAGTGAATCTATTTTGAAAAGCACTCAAGAATACATTATTAAAATGAAGAGCTAGTATGTTTTATATGCTTGAGGGGTTATTTTGTGATTTTGGCAAATTCTTTTTTAATTTTAGGTGCTACAATTGCCCAAAGTCAATATTTTGTAGTTTATGTCTTTAAACCTTTTGACTATTTCATGAATTTCCCCCATATTTATCAAAATGCTACTATGCATGACTGCTTGCAAAGTAACACACAATGACAATGTCAATGTCAATGTGTTGTGTTTTGTTCCTGTGTGTGTGTGTGTGTGTATTTGGACAGCCTTCACAAGTTTTTCAAGGCTTGCACTCTCTCTTCTGTGTGGTCATCAAAGCTGGTTCCACTTGACTGACTTCAAGAAATTGGTATTATACTACATGGCCCATACTGTACATACTCTATTGTTGAAGATAGACAGAAGTAACTTAATATCAGCAGTAGATAACTTGGGACCTTTTCCTGCTTCTCAATATATGAAGAATTAAATTAAAAAAACACTGGAAAAAAGGAAGTTGATATTGCCATATAAATGAAATGAGTGTGAGCTGTATCACATCTTGACGAGTAAGATTCCCTTTTCTTTGACTGGTGATATCTCTATCTGTTATCTATAGTAGATAGTACACATTCTTGTTCCCTTCTGTTTTGCTGCTCATCTTCTCCTTGGTTGGGACAACAACATGGACAAATTTAACAACAGACTTAGACCCCGTTTACAGTGAAGGGCCGGCCTCGGGCTGGCCTGAGGCCGGCCTCCATTGCGGTACTCGGACCCGCATTTTTGTGCGTTTACAGTGTAGCCTGGGGCCGGCCCCAGTAAAGTTTTCCTTCGCATCGCTTGATTGTCATCATCAGGGCTCACAACTGGCAAACACACACACACACACACACACACATACAAGAAAGACAGATAAAAAAAAAGATAGAAAGATAGGATAGATTGGAAAGGTAGATAAAATGATTGAAAGAAAGAGAGATAGAAAGATAGATGTAGCAAAAAGATAGAAAGAAAGATAGATAATACTACAACAGATTTTGAATAGTAGATTCAGCCACATTTTTCAATGAACATGGTCTAAGACATATACAATGTATAGTATGGAATAACTTTTGTTTCTAATATTATGTCAAGAATTTCCTTTTAATTAGTATGAATTGTAATTGAACAAACATATATTTTACATGTCATGTCAATGTTATTTTTAATCCATTGTATATTTTTATGAATTTTGTCATTATTGTGCAATTCAGCCTCTGGCTGCTATACAGTGAATGAAAAAACCATGAATAATAATAAAAATAATAATAATAATAGAAAGAAAGATAGAAAGAAAGCGGAAAGAAAGAAAGATAGATAAAAAGACAGAAAGAAAGATAGAAAGAAGGATAGATGGAAAGAAAGATAGAAAGATAGATAGAGAGATAGATAAAAAAGAAAGATAGAAGGATAGATAGAAAGAAAGTGGAAAGAAAGAAAGATAGATAGAAAGAAAGATAGAAAATAGGATAGATTAGAAAATAGCAAAGCAACGCGGAAAGAAAGTATAGATAAAAAGAGCTAGAAAGGATAGAATTAGAAAATGAAGATGAAGAAAGATAGATGGAAAGAAAGACTAGGATAGAAAGTAGATGCAAGAAGAAAGCAGAAAGCAAAGATATAAAAATATAGAAAGAAGAGAGAGATAGAAAAAGTGGGAAAGCATAGATGGAAAGAAAGATAAGAAGCATGAAAGATAGAAAACATAGAGGTAGATAGTTAGATAGAGAGATAGGATAGATAGATTGATAGATATAAATACGCAATAGATTGATTGATTAATTGATACAAAGACTTTAGTAACAAGACGGTTATCAATTTGTAGCTCAAAACAACGTTACATTATAATACACACCAACGCGATGCACAGTTGATCGCTACGGTTGAGTGGTTTTGGCCCCGCATTTGGGTCCGCTTGCGTTTACAGTGACAAAAGGCCGGCCCCGCATTTGGTACCGCATTTCGATTTTTGTGCGTTTACAGTGGGCGAAAGGCCGGCCTCGGGCCGGCCCGAGGGTGGCCTTTCGCGCACTGTAAACGGGGTCTTAGGCCCTGGGGCGGTATTCTCGAAAGGTCTTAAGTCAGTTAAGAGTCTTAAATTTCCAGATTCTGGCTTAAATACTATCTTAACTTTGAGGACCTGACTTAAGAGGTATTCTCATAAGTCTTGATTTTGAGCACCTCACTTAATTTACCTCTTGAGTCAAAGACACCTGTTTAAGAGACTTTAATGAGATAAGAGTCATGAACATCGCAGTTTTAATGATTGAAATGGCGGTTGGGAATACTGGAATTGTTTGTCAAGCAAAACCTCTTAAATGAATTCAACGATGAGGAACTAATTGAAAGATAACGGTTCGAAAGAGCCCGTATTATTTTGCATAACCAAAGACATATTACCAGCAATAACAACAGCTAACTGCACCGGTCACAAAAGTGTATGTGCATTCAAGCCTGCGAGATGCGCGCATAACTCCATGGACTTTGCGCGCATTGATAGCGCTCGTACGCATAACAAAAAAAATGCGCGTTGGATGTATGAATTACACGCCAACTTCATCAGCTTAGCTTAGTGGGGTGCTTAGTTCTTTCGAGATTACCAAACTAAGAACCCCGCTCAAGATAGCAGGGTACTTACACTGTAGATACATTTTTCATATTTCAGTGCCCGACTTAAGAATTTTCGAGAATACCGCCCCTGGCCCCTGGTTACACCGCAATAACCCATTATGTGCATGGTCTCAGTCCAGTTCCATTAGTAATTTCCGAACAATGTCGACCCTTTCACTGATGTAGCTACACCACCGTTGCATGTCTCATCTCACATAGTGCTATAGTTACTATAGGCAACTATTATTAAACCAAGTGTTTGTGGTCATTAGGAGAATATGTGATCTTGATGATTTGAATAAATTTACATACATGTAAATAAGCATAATCAATCATTTACACACTTGCGCAAAAGTTTGGAAGCCCCATACAAGCTGTTTCTGATAATTAACCAAGTGAAATCAAAATCTACTGAAAAAAAAGTCCTGGCAAGAAACATTTTTAGTTACTTTTTATGATGTTTAGATTGAAATTTTCATTAAATTAGCATATTTAATTATTACTCAATTTCACATACTGGTACATGTACAAGTTTGAAGTCCCACCACATGCTTTTAAACACCAAATCAGTCAAGGGATACTTGTACAACAAAGAAGCAATTTGAACATTTTGTACACACAATTTCACAGATCGACAGACAGACAGACACAAGCATGTACGCATATACACACATACAGAGCCTGTTTCATAGTCCTCTTGGAACTTGTTCAGTTGAGAAAACAAATTTAAGGCAAAGTATTGGAATGAATGGACTCTGCTGTGAAATTGATTACAGCAGGTCATTATGAATCCATTTTGTTCATTAAATGATTAAAAACAATTGGATAAGGTTTTAAATTAATTTCATGCTGCCGAGAACTTTTTTACAAAACTTCCCTGCAGTTCAAGCCGTGCATTGTACAACCCTGATGCTAGTGGTGAGCAATGTGAACACTGTATTTATTTGACTTTGAACCTGAGCGGTATCCAACGCGTCGCTCTGACCAGACACGGCATTGAAAGGCAAACACGTACAAACACACGTACCTAGTTGCGAAGGAAATAATTATTACCATCTTGCTATCTTAATTTTTACCATATGTTCCTTTGCAGGCTGAACCAACTTAGTGGAACAGGTTCAACTAGTGGTGTGCACAAGAATTTGGAATTGGGGGGCCAAGAAAATAATTCCCCCGACAATCACTCCAATTTCCCCCAACT
>JZLH01S0209838.1:73781-86285 GCA_001188425.1 Eucidaris tribuloides
TTTTGATGTTGTAGTTAAAAATGAAAAGATTTTTATCAATAAGTTATATATTAAATGACCTATCAAGACACTAGAAATAGCATGAATACCACAGTTTGTTTCAGATGAAAACAGGTTGAGGAAACTTTGAGGACAAAGACTTGCCAGTTTTTTTCATGTCCTTTTTATGTAACGTAACTAACCATAATTAAAGTTCTTGTTATTACCCACTGAAACATGTCTCATTATTTTGCTTGATGTTGTGAAGTAGGTGCCAGTCTAGAGAACTGACAGTACCAAAATAGAAAAATAATATCAAAGCATATTCATGTAAGAGCCAAATGTTGAGTAAAGTTTGTCATAAAGTGTAACGTAACTAATCATGGAATTGCCCATATGCTTTCCCAGCCTCCCAATACCTTTTCGCCAAACTTGACTGTTTGGGTTTGTGTGTTCCTGTGTGGGGGTTGGAGAGAGGGAGGGTTGGAAGGAAGGTTGGGGATGATTAGAGGAGGGGAGGGCTGGAGGAGGGGAGGTTAAAGGTTAGTGACATGATTGGGAACACTTGAAAATGCCTCAAGAACGAAATGAGTTGAAATATACACCAACTATACACTAGCACGAGTGGATCTCCCACCTGGGAGGATTTGTCTGTAATTTGTTTACTTGAGGACAATCAAGCATAAACATGGGAGTATCTTACTTTTTGCCGGGTACGATAAAAATAAGCCCCATAGAGAGCCACACAGCAGGTTTCCGTGCTACGAGTGATGTTGACATTGTTTATTTAAGAATGAGTCAACGTTTGACTACAAGATTTTCACAGGCGAATCCGTGTATAGTTTACTTGATTCTGGAGTAGTTTCATCCCAAGTTGAGGACTACCCCCAATCATGTCATTTACCTTTAAGATGGCTATATACAGTATATTGATCTTTATAGAGGTACAACTGTATGATATTATTGTAGTGTTGAGTGAGTGTAAAAATGCCATGACTGATTGAGATATTAGGAATGCCTGTCCTTAATTTTATTGGGAAAATTTGGAAATGTAGATCTTGCATGGTAGAAAATATTAACACAGCATTTGGCCTCAATAACTGAAAGCCCAATGTCCGAGATTTATTCATAGTATCAAATTTTCTGTCTTTTGCAGATTATTGTCGTTCTTGTTCATTGAATCCAAATTCACCCCACTTTACAATGTAATGTATGCACTTGCCTCCACATTCCACTTGAAATCACAAGGTACTGAAATCAAATTTCACAGAAAATGTGCCAAAAATTGTCACATGACCTTTACATGTAAGTGAAATAAATTTACTAACTGCCATTTGAATTTAGAAGAGAACAGACATGCATTTTGTTAAGATTATTTGTGAATTATTCAATTGCTATCTGTCTTTAGAAACTGTTGTTCTGTTTTTGTGAAAATATGTCTGCAAAACCAAAATGTGCAATATAAACAGGAATACAAAATACTGTACATGTATTTCTGTAGAACAGAATTTATGCCAAACTTCTCTGTGATTTGCTAGAAAACCCCTGTATGAGCCCCAGAAAGTCTTCTGTTGGGTGTACACAGTAAAGACTCGTACAGGCTCCAGGCTGGATTTGTCATCCATTGCACAAAACACACATTGACATGTCGAAGTAAAGTTGTCTGTGACAGTATCTACATAAGTTATTGACACTGAGGTACATGTAGTTCACATGGGGTGAGATGAGACAATATTCTTTATCAGATATCATCTTCAGATGTCATCTGATATCACAGGATGAAACAAGATGACTCAGATTTAGAATATGAAAATTGTTAAGATGAAATTGTGACAGGAGTGTGTCTACAAAAGATCAGATCCCACATTACCAAAAATTTCTGGGTTTTTTTGGACACATTAAATTTTTCAGGAATTTCTGGAAATTTCCAGATTTACTGATTTTTTCATAAAGAGGAAAAGATTTTTATTGTAACATTTATAATTTTGTCATATTTTGCAGTTCTTTTTGGTTGTGAAGGCATTGTAACAAAATTTGGGGGCTTGTCCGGGAAGCAATTAGCTTCAATATATTTTGTTTATTCCTCAGGCTTGTTTGCTCCACTCTCTCACACTTGAATTTCAGGAAATTTGGAATACTCCTGTGTCATCTCTGAAAAATGCAGGTGTGTGAGAGTTCAGCTTTTTAGCTGATTTCAGCTATTTTTGTTTTTATTTTCAGCTTATTTTCAGCTTTTTGTGAATTTCCTCTGTACAAAAGTATAGGAGCTTTTGCAAGTTCAGTTTTTTTCAGCTATTTTTACTTGTGGTCACTCACACCCCTGAAAATGGCAATATACTATATAACTTTTTTTTTCAATGTGTACGAAGTGCACAACCCAGATTTGTTGGGTATTTTTTACTGAAGGATTATAACATTACTTTGAGTGGAAAGGTTATCATATTCGCCTCTGAATGTGTGATGTTCAGGGTTTACATGTAAAGATGTATGTACAAGCCTGTTGTCCCTGATGAGTTAAAATAGTTTTCTTTTCTCCTGATTACAGGGATTACAGCATGTCTATCTCAAAACATTCAAATTTTAAGTGGCAAATCTGTCAGCTCATATTTTAATAATCATACCTTATGAAATAACACTTCTTAGAAACATTATGTAAGAGCTTATAGCAGTGGGAAATACCTGTCAGTAGATCAGTAGATAATTTTCCTGCTTCCTTCCATAACCCTGAAATAACGCCTTTCTCTTCCTTATCAAGATTAAAATACTGCATTTGCAATTTTTTGGCATCCTCTTGCCTTTGGCAAGAAACAAGGGAAGTCATCTGGAATTTACCCCTTCAGGACCCCCAAAAAATGTCATCGGGTGCGGAAAAACACTGATCTATGGTGCAAATTGATGCGATGAGCAATAAGAAAAAAGCTATTAGATTAAGAAGAACACTCATTATCAGTGCAAATCGACGCAATGGTGCCCCGGTATGTGATCACGGAAATTCTCAGGAGGGTGAAATTGTCACCCCCCCCAAATAAAAAAAAAACACAAGGAAAAAAATTATTTTCTAAATTTTGAAAACCCCCTTTTTTTTGGGGGGGGGGACCCCCGATACCACCACTGTTCAAGAACACTGTTAGATTATCACTTACAAAGTTTGCCTTTAGTGGTACAAAGTATTGTTAAAATGGAAAGATTTCCTTGTTTTGAAATGTTAGATTCAATACCTGCAAACAACACCTTTTTTCCATTGTGCTTGGGTGAACAGCTGTTTGAAGTTAAAGGTAAATGACATGATTGGGGGTAGCCCTCAACTTGGGCTGAAACTACTCTAGAATCAAGTACATGTAACCTATGCAAGGATTCTCCTGTGAAAATCTTGTGGTCAAACGTTGACTCATTCTAAAATAAACAATGTCAATATCACTCATAACACGGAAACGTGCTGTGTGGCTCTCTATGGGGCTTATTTTTATCGTCTCCGGATAAAATTAAGATACTCCTATGTTTATGCTTGATTCTCTGTAAGTAAACAAATTACAGACAAATACTCACAGGTGGGAGATCCACTCCTGCTAATGTATAGTTGGTATATATTTCAACTCATGTGGTTCTTGAGGCATTTTCAAGTGTTCCCAATCATGTCACTAACCTTTAACATTATTCTCCTATAATTGCTCATGACAGTATCACACTCATATTAATTAGCCACATGCCAGTTGTGCAAAAAGTGCTCTGATTTCCACTACTGTTTGCGTTAAACTTGAAGACATGAATTTAAAGACACTATATACCATTGTGGAAGCCCTGTTAAAAAATTGTCAAACTTTGCTCTCTGACATATCTGACAGTGTTTGAATAGACAAACACCCTAGAACACAAAAGTTCAGACAATTATGCTGTCACTGGTAAAATATGTACATATAAAAATTGGCACATGAATTGCTCTCAGCCGATAGAAAAAAATGCAACACAGCAGTCTATAGGGAAAAACGGGAATGGTCTCTCAATGATTTTTACTCTTTTAAAGCACTTAATGATCATTTTGAACTGTAATTTATTCAGGGCTTCATTTTTAGACCTTATCAAAGACACTTCTAGCATGGGGAATCATGTAGCTCACATTTTTTTAAAATGGAAAAATTGTTATACAATGCCTTTAAACTTGAAGACATGAATTTAACCCCAACATTTTAATTTAGTACTAGTAGGAAGTATGTATATCATTTTAAATGTCAGAACAAAGCTTTTATAAAAGTTGACTAGACCCCTATATCTGACTTGTGTACATGTATACACTGTAGGACTGACAGGACCAGTTGTGTGCGGGTTGGTGGTTTGAGTCATAGCAATGTGAGTCACATAATGTGTCACTTTCTCTTCTACCACAATGAGAAGATGTAATCCGTTAATCCTTTGAATGCTAATGTCATCTTCATACTATGCGACCGTCATCTTCCCAGTAAACGCATCAAAGTGGTTGAGATTAAAGTACTTAATTATGTCGAGAACCTTGTCCATGGGTCTGCAATTGCAACCAAAATGACCATACACTTTGTTACCACATACTACATGATCAGTCTGATTAAACTTAAAATAGATATAAAGTGGTCACTCATTGGCGTTGAGTGGGTTTGCAGGGAACCACAGTTTTGTGAATTATGACTCGTTTGGTGTAAGAGTGCTTTGTGGTGTTGTGGAATCATCTGGCTTCATTTGATCATCATGCGTAAAATACTGTACCTCACAAGTTAAAAAGTGGGTTCTGCATGATAGTGTGTATTCATAGCCAAATGAATTTTAACTGTTTAGCCAATTTTGGGGGATGCAGCAGTCAGAAGCAATGCCTTCATGTGCACTTGAACTATGGATCACACCTATTTAAAGGGAGAAGGCACCAGCAACTAACAGGCATAAGTTAAGAAAATATTTGAG
The DNA here is from genome assembly GCA_001188425.1 of Eucidaris tribuloides. NCBI lineage: Eukaryota > Metazoa > Echinodermata > Echinoidea > Cidaroida > Cidaridae > Eucidaris > Eucidaris tribuloides. The sequence goes on from JZLH01S0209838.1 coordinate 78,687, forward strand.
TTCTTGCCAACCAATCAGATTGCACGTGCACTTCTGGGAGCTGACCATGCGTGACCAATGCATGCCACGCGACGTGTGTTATCTGCACGGTGGTAATGTATGCACTGTTTGAATTGATAAGCTCCTCCCCCTATAGCTGTTTCTACAAGTCTGGTCTTAGGGTAAAACTTACAAAGACGAAAAATAAACTCAAATTAACTAAATCATAGGGCCTTGATGAGGGTGAGTATCACACAGTACCCCTTATTTAGGCTGTTTTTGTCACCATGTACCATAATTCTCACAATACTCACAATGTCATTTTTATTCTTAACTTATGCCTGTTAGTTGCTGGTGCCTTCTCCCTTTAAATTTGCAACTTGGAATGTGAGTAATGCGACAGAGCAGGGTTTTCTCAATAAGAAACCAGCTTATTCTTAAAAATAGTGCATTAAATTTGAAAGAAAATTGCATATCGAACAAACTAGTTAATTAAGAAATTTATGAATTAGGAATGAACCAGAGTTTTTTTCTGGTAAAACTTTTATGGCACAACCCCCAGGTTGACTGAGTAGAGACCAGGTATACAGATGGATCATGGAGCCCTATTATTTTGGTAGGCCTATACTATGAAGTCTTTTTTCTTTAAATCAGGGGTTTCTTAATCAGTTTTTTTTTTTTTTATTTGAAAGTTTTTCTCCCATCATTTCCCTCCGATTTCAGTTGTCATCACTGTCATTGTCCCAGTATCCAAATTTCCTGCTCCTACACACATGAACATGAAACATCAATAGGAAACATGCTGTGAAGTGCTGCTCTATGTGCAGGTTGAGAGAAATTGAGCGTCAAAGTCAATTTCTTGTTTTTCCTGAAACCGTGTTATACAGTTGCAGCATAAATTTGTCTCTCTGCATGTTATTGTAGAACGGAAGGTATGTTTCCATGTGGTCCAAATACGGACCCAGCATGAATGATTCTGTTGCCAATTTAAGGATGCTATAGACATGAATGTGTTCGTCATTGAAAGTTGCATGGTAGTCCAACGAAGGACACTGTTCTATGTCATTGCCCTATGTGGTCCTGAAAAGAAATCTAAATATAGTTTTCTTTGAGAAAAAACAGGATTCCAGTGGATGCTTGTATTGAAATCAAATTATTACTGTTTTATCATTTATTGTCATTTAACTTTCAATTTTCCCACACTATGGGTTTGATGTTTCCTGCATGTGGTTCTTTTCCAAGCCTTCTAGTCTGTGGTTTCCAGAATGTGCAAGAGCTAGACCAGACATTCTGATCTCTTTCTGCCAGCATCTTTACACATTTTTCAGGGCTACATTTTTAGACCTTATCAGAGACATTTATGAAGCTGAGATTTTTTTTTTTACTGTGATCATTGTTAAATTATACCTTAAAAAGATGAGTAATTATACAATGTAATTTTTGCTTCCTAATCAAACATTTGAAAACTATTCAAATATAATGGTCAAAACTTCTTTCTTCTTGGTCAAAGAATCCAGTCATGCAGATAGCCAATGCCAGATAACATTTCACCACTCCAATATCATGTACCATACACTTTATATACAGAAGATTCAATGCTGTTATTTGGACAAGTCCAAGGTCATCTTGCCACCAACCCCAAAAATAACCTGACCCATTTCAAAGTGTGTTGCCATGGCGATTCATCTTGTATATTTTGACAAGTTTTGTGATCACCATGGCTGTTTGCAGTGGCTAAAACCATTACTCACAGATGAATGTTTGTCCTTTATTATTTTTTTTATTCCTTTGAACTGAAAAGGGCCATGATAAATTACCAAGCTTCGTCCCCGTGATCTGTGAAAAAAAAAACTTGGTACGTGAACTGTACCTCTAAAACTTTCACAGCTTTGGGGCATTACCTATTATTTATTTGCACACCGAAATCTGCTTGAGCTCAGATTTGATCCAAATACACTGTATTAAAGAAAGGTACATACAAATACAATGTTCAAAATTTGGGATTGATATATTTTCAAGTTTTTGAAATATAAATGACAAATCATTTAAAATTAGGACATCTCGAGTTGTATTTTGAAATGGTTGTCTAGGTTTCTCACTCTGGGTAAAGCTTTCATCCACTGATTTTGAATTTGGTAGAGTCCAAACATAATAAAGATTGACAGTTGTCCTACTGCACTGGTATGAGTTTTTAGCTCACCTGAGCCAAAGGCTCAAGTGAGCTATTGCGATCGCTTTTTGTCCGTCGTCCGTCGTGCGTCGTGCGTCGTTCGTCGTGCATAAACTTTTACACATTTTCAGCTTCTTCTTCAAAATGCATGATTGGATTTGGCCCAAACTTGGCAGGAATGATCCTTAGGGCGTGGGGATTCAAGGGTCCTCAACTGGTACACCTGGCCCCCCGGGGGGCCCAGGGGCAGGGCCCTAAAGGGCCAAAAGTAGGTAGTTTTCAAACATCTTCTTCTCTAGATCCAGAAATAGTTTTTGTTAAGCCACTTTGTGTGTAGATACATGTACCTCTATATGTGCTGAATTAATGTTTCTCATGAAATCCGCTGCAAGGGTGGCCCCGTTTGGCCCTCCATGGAGGTCGGGCAAAGTTGGGGGTAGGGCCGTATAGGAAAACTCAGTATTCACATCGAATTGGATTTAAACCAAACTTGGGGAATGATCCTCAGGTGGATGGGGAAGTGAGGGTTCATGCGAATGGAACCAGCCCGCGCCCCCCCCCCCACCCCCCCCGGGGCCTAGGGGCAAGGGCCATCATAGGGCCCACAATCTAGTGTAACTTTCTAACCACAGCCAGCCGCATTGTAACCAAATTTGGGTGTAGATGGCAGACAGGGACGTCAATGTTATTTTGGGGTCAAAGGTACATTATGTAGGACAAAGGTCAAGAAAGTCAAGTTTCTTCTTGGTTGTTATGGCCTCCTTCTCTAGACCAGAAATAGTTTTCGTTAAGCCACTTTGTGTGTAGATACAGTGTACCTCTATTATGTGCTGAATTACATGTTGACCTCATGACAATGCCCAGGTGTGGCCGCGTTTGGCCTCCCAAGGGGGGGCAAAAGTTTTGGTGTAAGGGGCCCTATAGGAAAATTCCTTCACTATCAATGGATCTTAGACCAAACTTGGTGGAATGATTCAATAGGTGGAGAGGAAAGGGTTCTGGAATGGTACACCAGGCCCCCCCCATCCCCATCCCCCCGGCGGGCCAGGGGGCAGGGCCCATAAGCGGTCCCAAACAGCATAGGTAACTTTCTAACCACCAAGCCAGTGTAACCAACTTGGGTGGTAGATGCGACTAACAGGACCTCAATTAGTATTTGGGGTCAAGGTCAGATGGTAGCCGTCAAGTCAAATGTTAAGATACTAGGGGTGCCTTGTTTTGTTAAATCGGATGTTAGATTTATATTATAACTTGGCAAAATCAGCTAATAATGGCAAGGGATGCAAGTTTTCAACTAGTTCATATTGGCTACGTCTTGGTGCCTAGATATCAGGCTCCAATGGCCAAAACTATATGTAACTTCTGATGTTTTTTCTATGGTACCATAGAGGAGTTTGCGAGAACTCAGGTGAGCGTCGCCCCCACGGGGCTCTTGTTGACCTTTAGCTTTGATTAACAGGTATTCAGTTGTCACTAGATGATACTTGAATCAGGTCTTGCAGTCAGACTATTTCAATTATGGCTGTATAGAATTCAAGTTTCTTTGTTGCATTCTGTTTGAATTTCATCGCCAATTATTTTCAAGAAACTTAACTTCCAGCCCCAAGGCTTTTGTGAGAGGTGAAGACTTATGTTAATCTTTACATTAAAAATGATTTTAGCATATTTGGTTGAAAATTTCATTTCAGGGGGTGCAAATCATGAACACAGTACACTGGAACATTGGGTGTGACTAATTCTACTTCCTACAATATTGAGAGAAAAGCAAAAAGTGTTTTAAATGTCATTAAAGTAAAGAAAATGCATGAGTAAGAAACACATTTGATTGAATTTGATTGAGGCCGAGTACTGTACAGGGTCTACATACGTACTTGTACATGTAGAATTTTTGTACGGGAATCCACATCTTTTACTGTGGACTGTAGTTGCAAGTCTCTCATGGGTAGCCAGGCCAGGGTGGACAAAGTTGGGCCAAAGCCAGAACATTTTGTGACTCATGGACCCAAACCAAATCTTTCATGTGCAATTTAGAATTGCAGAAAAATGAATGCACACGGAAGTTGAGCAACATTGGAGAATGAATCCTCTCACAATCATTTACCTGTCATGCCTCAAACATCTGTAATAGCATTTAGACCTGGGTTACACCACCAGGCAACATTGAGTGTGGTCTCTCATACCCCTTTTATAGTGCGCACCGACTTTACCCCGCTTCAGAAGTGGGGTAACTTTAGCATGGGGTAAGTCGTTTTATACTGCCTTTCTCGACCACCCATGACGAGAGCGAGACCGGACTAGTTGCCGTGGTAACCATCGAGCTAACTGTAGCTCGGGCTAAATATTTTTCGACCTTTTATAGTGAGAGTTACCCCGCATCAGGTCCGGATCTGATGCGGGGTAATTCTCACTATAAAAGGGGTATCAGAGGATCAGTCGCCGTGTCACCACAACAGCCAACCCAAACGTGGTCCAAAAGCATTTTTGTTGGACCACTTCTGCCTGAGAATGGTTTCATACAGACTGTTTTCAAATTGGTGTAACCACACAAGCATTTCCAAACCGGCCTAGCGCAGAAAGTTACATGTATGTGTACATGTATGTAGGCCTACAGTATACACATGATTTTGAGAACCATCTCAACTCCCACCTTCAGGAACTAAAACAGTACATTTGAACATGACCTCAAAATCAACTAGAAGTCTGGAATACTTATCAAAGTATAGTTGCGGTAAATGGTTAAAAATGGTGAAAAATGATTTTTTGCTGTTGTGTTGTATTTAGTAGCTCCATAGTCCTGTATCATCTAATAATGCCCTGGAAATCACACACTCTGAAAGACTTAATCCACTTTTGAGAAATTGATGAGAAAAAAAGTCTCAGGCTTTTGATGGCATTGTCATTGGAAATGTAAGTTTACAAACTACAAAGTGAGATCTGCTAGCTCTGATTATCAAAAAATCAAAATTCATCAATTCATCACGGCAAGCAGTGTTTACAGGGTTTGGTATTCTTGATGTCTGGGGTAAGATAAGGCCTCCATTTTTCCATTTTACAAAATCAAAATTCCGTTTTTCAAATTTTCCATTTTCCGTGATTTTCCATGTCACTCAAAATCACTTATATAAACACGATTAGGACCTCATATTGCCTAATACTTGCATGATTACAACTCAGCTTCAGTAAAATGAAGCAGCCGTGGTCATGGTAGTGAGAAAACTGCCGGCAGTGAGGCCTGTGTAGGGGTTTGCTAGGGTCATTATAGTTACTGGAATGTTTGGTGATGGTTGTATTTTGTTAAAGAATGATTTTAGACATTCTAATATTTGTTTATTTTGTTAATTTATTAACAATTTTAAGGTTATTTCTTCAACATTTCATGATTTCCCATTTTCTGCGTTACACTTCCTATTTCCACGATTTTTCTCCGTTTTCCGTATTGCGGAAAAATGGAGGCTTTAGGGTAAGAATACTTTGTGGGGGGGAAAAAAGATTGAGGAAAATAATTCTCACCATACTGTACTTGGGCTTTTATATTATTTAGCAAATTGGTTGAAAATGAAGAAGTTACATCTTCTGTTTTCAATGCAAACATTTCTAGGAAAACGCCCCCCCCCCCCCCCCACCTCCCCCGGTTGGGTCTCGTGAGCTGATTGATAATTTGCTTGCCCCCCCCCCCCCCCAAAAAAAAAACTGATTGTGTGCAAACCAATGGATTTACAAGAGGAGAGCGGCAGGGGGGCTTGGGTCGAGGCATCCACCCCACACAACTGTTTTAAAAATACACCTGTGTGACTTATTGTTCACTTTATGGTTACAGATCACTTGTAGAAAACAGAACAAACTTGTTACCTTTAACTCACTCATCAGGTGATTAATCAAGCTTTATTGACCAGGTTCATATGTGCATACTATTGTTGAAAGTACATTGTTATTGACAGACATGACATACATGTCATACATATCTGTCATAACTTCAACATATCTACACATCTACCAGACTTGCACTACCTGTTGACAATTGAGAAGAAATAGAACTTCAGATCATAATATCATCAGCCACATTGGTGTGGATTTTGAAAAATGAAATGGAAAAATATGTTATTGTAGAAATTTGTTATCCCCACAGGGGGTTGATTTGAGCCAGCTGCCTGAGGCAGGGTTGAGGTTGCACATGTGTGTGTGTGTGTGTGTGTGTATGTGTTGTGTGTGTGTGTGTGTTGTGTGTGTGTGTGTGTTTGTGTATGGGTGTCTTGTGTGTTATGTGTGTGTTTCTGTGTTTGTGTGTTTATGTATGAGTGTGTCTGTGTTTATATGTTTGTGTGTGTGTGTGTATGTTTGTGTGTGTTTGTGTGCTTGTCTGTGTATGTGTGTATGTGTGTGTGTGTTTGTGTGTTTGTGTGTGTGTACTCGTGCACGCATATAAACCGATGACATAAGAATGAAATGTTACTGTACAACCGATGACACACACCCAACCGATGACGTCATCGGTTCCCAGACTTTGGCAGATAGTCCCAAATTACATGTTTTTGCATATAGGGGTAGTGTCATCAGTTCACAGGTTCTGTCAATGTCATCGGCTCTACAGTAAAATTCCAGACTGTCATCGGTTCAGTGATGCGTATCCATATGTGTGTGTCATCGCTTGTCGTGTAAAAATTCATATGGAAAATGGATGTCATCGGTTTCAATGCGTGCACGTGTAATGGTGTGTGTGTGTGTGTGTGTGTGTGTCTGTGTGTGGGTGGGTGTGTGGGTGTGCATACGTGTGGGTGTCAGTGGGTGTGGGTGTGTGCGTGCGTGTGCGTGTGCGTGCGTGCGCACACACGTTCGCTTGATCGCCAGTGTGTATTTGCACGCATCTTCCCATGTCCAGGTGTTTGTACTTTAAAGACACTACATGACATTGTGGAAACCCCATTTAAAAAATTGTCAAACTTTGCTATCTGACATATCTAGCGGTGTTTGGATAGACAAATAAACACCCTTGAACACAAAATTTTAAACAGTTAAGCTGTCACTAGTAAAATTTATGTACAGATAAAAATCGGCACGTGAATTATTCTCAGCTGAAAGAAAATTCTGCCGCTTCACAGCATTCTATAGAGAAAAACGGAACTGGCTACTCAATGATTTTCACTGTTTAAAAACACTTAATGATCGTTTAACTGCAATTTTTCATGCTTCATTCTTTAAACTATATTCAAAGACATCTGGTAAGCATGGGCGTAGCATGGGGAAATCACCGTGCCAGATTTTTTTAACTGGAAACAATGTTATACGCGTGCTTTTACATCGCAAGTGTACCTTTTGGGCATTCTGGGGAGGTAGCACATATTTTGGACTGGTGGGTATTATAAGTGTTTTGGAGAGGTGTGAACTAAACATCTGAAAAATCAGCCTGTGAATAGCAGAAACTGTGTTTCTATCAGTTCTCTTTTCAATAACCT
>JZLH01S0209872.1:2170-13242 GCA_001188425.1 Eucidaris tribuloides
TTATGCCTGTCTTTTCTTCTCTTGTCTTTCCTCATGCAGGTTATATCCGTTTCACCCTAAATGAAACGATACACTACCAGACAAACTATTTCTCAGATAACATCAATACGGAAGTATGGGTGGTAAGAACATTTTGCATTAACTTGTATGTATCTTATTACTCTGAAGGTAAAATATTCCATTTTGAATTTTCCCCAATGTTATGGATGTTTATTTTTCTGTACCCGTTTCTCTGTTTCTTGCTCAATATTGGAAAAAAATGTAATTATATCACAAAGAATAGAAATCATACAGAGTTGATAATCTGAACTAAAAAAGATTCTGATTCAGTTGTGTTGTGTCAAATACCTCTGTTTTCAAGTGAAATTTGTACTTCAGTTTTATCACTTAATGCCTCATAATAACGAGAAAATCAATTTTGAATTTAATGACATTTCATCACATCAGAATAAATTAATAAAGGAGATACAAATTAATTTTGATACATTTAAATTTTAGTTCAACTTTCCACTCTTCCACTCAGTCCCATTGCAACTAAGGGTCAGTTCAAATGCTGTTGGAAGGGAACCGTACTGTACTGTGCCAGCCCAATGCGTACCATTCCAGGGTGGTGGTTCAATTGCAAGCTTTTGTGTGCTTCTGTGGGAAGCGTACCTACATGGTACAAATTCTGTACACTTCGCACTCGAATGTGGGGGGGGGGGACGGCAAGTGGAGAAGGTGGAATGCATTCAAACGCTCATCAAGGTATAATACAGTTCACCTTGGCACAGGGTAAGAATTAATATTTATTTTTTAAGGGTGATTTTTATTAGAGCCTTGGGGCTATTTTTAAATTTTGGGGGGCTATTTTTCTACCAATGGGGCTACTTTTTCATTGCACATCAGAATATGAAGAATGCAATGAAAGATTGCTAATGGTTTAGACGGTGCTTCATCCATAAAAGCAACCATTTAATTCATTTTTGTTTCAATGCCATAATAATAAAAAAAAAAGGTGAAATGTTTTGTGGCAAATCTGAGGGCAATTCTGAAGGAAATGGTCGCCCCAAAGAATTGGGTTTTGGGGATTTTAGAGGGCGATTTGGGCTTTGCCAAGGGCTAAATCGCCCGTCGCCCTGGGTTATTTCCTACGCTGCCTTGACATATGCTGGACTACATGGGGTGGTGATCTGCTGTGGCACACTTCTGGAGTGGTACGGTATGGTAATACTTGCTTTAAGGGCCTGTTCAAGTGCTCTCCTAAAGCCAACGGTACCATACCAAACCACGCCAGAGGAGGTGCCTGAACACTCCTCAAGCGAACCGTCCCATACCTTACCACTCCAGAAGCGTACCAGGCAGGACCACCTCCCGATGTGCTGGATGTGTTTTAGAGTGTGCCAAGGTGGACCGTACTGTAACACGATAAGTAATTAAACGCATTCCGTGATACTTAACATGTGATTTCCTCAGATTTGAGAGTAAAGCGTACTGAATTAGAACCTAGGAGGCATTCCACATTTTGCCAGAACGCTCACAAATGAATAACTCTGGCTCAGTACGCATTGGGTTGGCATGGTACGGTATGGTACGGTTCGTTTCCAAAAGCACTGAACAGGCCCTAGGAGTAGCACCTCCTCAGGTGCAATTCGGTACAGTATGGTATGCTTTAGAAAAGCGTGTGATATTGTAAGTACATGTATGGCACTGTAAAGGTTAATTGCCCGGGTTTTTCTTTCCACTTGAAATCAGATTCTGAATCTGTTTGTCGGCATCGTGGTCTGCATCCTGATTGGAATCGTGTACTTCATTTTGGTGCCTCTTGTCGGCCTTATCTTCGGCTGCTGTCGATGCTGCAACAACTGCGGGGGAAAGCGGGTCCAGCGAGAGACCAAGCACATGGGGTGCATGCGGGTCACCCTGTCTCTCTTCTTCTTTGCGATAACAGGAGTAATATGGTGAGATGGAATGCTGTCAATCGTATAATCACCTGTACTTATGTTGTGGAAATCATTTGTGATTGAATGATTGATTGATTGATTGATTGACTGGTCGAGATGGAATGCTATCAATCATGTAATCATTTGAACTAACATTGTGAAAATCACCTGTGATTGATTAATTGATTGATTGATTAATCAATTGATTTACTGACTGACTGACTAGTTGTTTGTTTGTTTGTTTGTTTGATTGATTGATTGATTGATTGATTGATGGACTGGTTGATTGATTGATCAAATCATTAATTTACTGGTTGATTGCTTATTTGATTGATTTAATGAGTGAGTGAGTGAGTGAGTGAGTGAGTGAGTGAGTTAGTAAGTGGTGGTTGATTGATTGATTGATTGATTGATTGATTGATGGACTGGTTGATTGATTGATCAATTCATTAATTTACTGGTTGATTGCTGATATGTTTGATTTAGTGAGTGAGTGAGTGATTGATTGATTGATTGACTGGTTGATTGATTGATTGATTGATTAACTGGTTGAGATGGAATGCTATCAATTATGTAATCACTTGAACTTAGGTTGTGAAAATCACTGTGATTGATTGATTGATTGATTGATTGGTGTGTTGATTGATTGATTGATTTTGATTGAGTGGTTGATTGTTGACTGATTGACTGACTGACTGACTGAGAGATAATATATGTGCTTTGTGTTTAGTTTTTAGACAATTCTCCATAAGGTTAATACTTCTAAAATTTAAAATGTAATGTAATATTTTTAAGGAATAAACAGAGACTTCTGGAGTCCCTAATGACCACCATACATACATGTAGCTGTTGACATTGAATTCCACGTTATTTTGAAACTTCTGGAGTCCCTAATGACCACCATACATACATGTAGCTGTTGACATTGAATTCCATGTTATTTTGAAACCTTTTGAGATATTTAACTTAAAGGTATTTGAATAGAACAACTTGGAATAGCTATGTTAAAAATCATCACAAATGCCAAAATCTAGTCTTCTCTTATTATCGATACAATAAAAATTTTGTACAGTTATACTCTCACGTAATTTACAAGCGGTTGTATACTATCAATTACGATCAGCTCCTCCTGTATTCAGCTCGGACAATTCTAGTAACAGCATGGTACAACTCCGTACAAGGTACAGTGTAGTTCTAATTCAAGGATGTAAATATAATATGGGCGTTGCCTGAATTAAAATGCGTGGCATTCAGAGCTAGATACAACGTTTAATCTGTATCCATAAATTATGCAGGTTTTGATTGCGTATATTGCTGGTAGTGTTTACAGACAACTACATTCTCAATACTATATGTCAACAGTTTATTATAATACATTATTGTAAAAATTCTCCTGAAATTATTTAAGGTTTTGGTTTATTTACATTAGCATTGAAAAATACATTCTCACAATTCTCTACTTATAGATATATCCCCAGTTTTGTTTTTAAAAATTGTATGTAATCAATATTGCAAGTGCTTTTAGTTCCAATATTTCCTTTTAATTTGATAATTGAATGCAGTCAGTGATTGGAGAGACCAGGTCAGTTTTCCAAGTGATGTTTCTTACTCAAGTAAAAAAAAAAAGAGAGAAAAAACATCACTTCCAGATAATGGATAGGTCAAAGAGATTTCTTATCCAACCCGACAGTTCGCAGGTGAAGTACATTGTAGCGTTAGATCTTCAAATGCTTTCCCCAGGGGAATTTCAGATTATAAAGATCAAATCATACCAGTCGCAGCTTCGTCTTACTGCAATGGTAGCAGTCCAGTGAGATTCATTAGAGGAATGACCTGGGAATGGTCTGTGTAATATGGCAGTGCCACATTTGACACACACACACACACACATGGCGTTTTCTCCTCTTTCACACATTCATTGCAAGACTTCAACAATTTTAACGGTGTACCAGTGTATACTGTAGTTGGTTGAAGGCTACATGTGTGTATGTACTGTAGTTGGTTATGCTTTGATTTTTGTGTTGATTCAATTCAATTCAATTTAGGTTTTATTGACAATAAAAGATGTATTAAGCAGAAATTCTTAAGACAAAAGATTTGACTTATGAATAAAAAGTGAACATCATACTATAAAATATAGCGCCTAGCATGTGGTCAAACTATAATCAGTCAGTGTAGCATACGTTTATTTTAATTGCACAGTGTTAAATAATATAATAATGTCATGTCGACCTACTAATTAAACTAAATGGAGTTTTGAGAAGGAAACTAATTGTTGAAAATTTTGTGATTTTAAAGATGGTATAAAGCCATAGGCCTATAGGAAATTACGAATAATTACAAATATGTTTAAAAATCCCCAAAGCCAATTAAGTGAAATCATACTTTTACTATTAAAATTAAAACTTGTCAAAATATTAAATGTAAATGTGAACCCAGGGTAAACTAAAGCCGAGTGTAAAAGGGCATTATAATAATCAATACATCTGACTGACTTTGCTGCACCAACATAGAAATACTGAAAGCAGGTACCCGTCAGTTATAGCAATAACAAGTACCTAAAATCAATATGTAATGTATTATTCACTCAAGAACATGTTTGAATGCTTCCCTGTAGAGGCCATAACCTCAGTCCCTGCCATGTGTGCAGTACATGGAACCAGATTCCATGGTTGTGGGGAGGGGGGCAAGATCACATTCAGAAGACAAAACTAAACATTGATAACTTAAACCAGATATACAGGATATGAAATCCCAGGAGGGGGATTACCATGGCTAGACCCTTGTACAGTTGAGGTTGTTCTTTTTGATATCATTTTTTGCGTTTTTGAAAAAAAAATGATGAAATCACACTTAGTTTGCCTTTGGCTGTGGTGGTCTGGTTGTAACGAGGTAATGAGTATTTGTACAAAGTTACAAACAGTCACGATTTCAGTCAAATTCTGTTGGCTGAACGAAAATTCAATTTTGGTTTTTCTGATTTCTGACGAGATGTGACTCAGACCGAACCATCTGACGGAAAGAATAATGTTGAATGTTTCAGGAAGGGGGAGGGGGGAGATGATGTGTAAGTTAAGAGAAAGAAATTAATGTCAATGTCCTAAAACTGTCTTGATATTGACAAAGATCAGATATAGTTGAGCTTATTGCACTCGTCTTTACCTCCTTTATTTCTGTGAATCATAAAGTGTTGATGTGAGGTCAAAGGTCGTGTTAGGTACGTCTGTGAATTATCTGATGAACAGAACGACCTGACGTTTAAAGGGACCCAATACTTGGATTAAAAAAATGAAAGTCAGTGCAGCAATGAAGTGCAAATTAATCTACCGTATTGCTACACGATATTTCTACTAATATTTCTTCTGATTGCAGAAAGACAAAAAAGTCAGACGGTGCATATTTTCATCTTAAAGTGATTGGCTAACATTGTGGAGCTTTAATTTAAAAAATTGTCAAACTTTGATATCTGAGCTACATAGTAGTGTTCAAATGGACAAATAAACACCCTAGAATACAAAAGTTTGGAAAGTTACACTGCCAATGGCAAGTTATGCATGAATAAACAATTAAAACTCGGGGCGAGGTTAAATAGCGTAGGTGTACACACAGTATTTAGTCTATGGGAGAAACGGGCAGGTGAATCCGATCAACTTAAGATTTTCACTTTTTAAAAGCACTAAATAATCATTTTGAAATATAATTTTTTCAGGGCGTCATTTTTAGACCTTATCAAAGACAATGGTAGCATGGGGAATCATGTAGCTCAGTTTTTTAACTGTGGTAAATGTTAGCCAATACCTTTAAGATCAAAATGACATGCTTTGCAATTTTCAGACAGTAACGATAGTAGCCTCGATCTATACTAGTACTAATCTATACCTAACAGACTGGAATTTCCACATAATTAAGTTGTGCTTTCAAATGAGCTTTTATAATTGGTTCATAGTAATGATAACCAAATTGTTTGTTCTTTTACCCTAGAAGAGAGGAAACTCAGTAATACCTTAGAAGTAGGTCACCTCCTTGGTCATCTGTGCTCCAGTTCCATTCTTCAGGGAGTTAATTTTCGGGCATGACCTGTGACCACTAATCCTGGAGAATCTGTGGGATGATTTGGGGGAGCTGCTTCATGTATTAGGGGACAGAAATAAACTATTTCTTTTATTGTTGTTGGCAAAACATTCAGAGATGTTTCATTTCATGTTTGTGTGATACAAATCCTGTTTGACCTATTTTGTAAATCCTGCATTTAAAGGTTAGTGACATCATTGGGAACACTTGAAAATGCCTCAAGAACCAAATGAGTTGAAATTTATACCAACTGTTCACTGGCAGATATGGATCTCCCACCTGGGAGGATTTGTCTGTAATTTGTTTACTTAAGGAGATTCAAGCATAAACATAGGAGTATCTTATTCTTTGCCGGGTAGGATAAAAATAAGCCCCATAGAGAGCCACACAGCAGGTTTCCATGCTACTAGTGATATTGACATTGTTTGTTTCAGAATGAGTGAACGTTTGACTACAAGATTTTCACAGGAGAAGCCTTGCAATAGTTTACTTGATTCTAGAGTAGTATCGAGCCCAAGTGAAGGATACTACCACCCAATCATGTCATCTTATCCTTTAATAGCGACTGCAGTTACTTGCAATTGTTGTAAGTCAAGACCAGGGCATCCGAGACCAAGACCAAGACCAAGACCAAGACCAGACACCCCGAGACCAAGACCAGATCTCCGAGACCAAGATCAGCATTTTCCGAGATCAAGACCAAGACCAGCGTTTAATTAAAGACACCATATAGCATAGTTGGTTCGAGACCAAGACCAAGACCAGAGGGTTTGAGACTGAGACCGAGACCAAGACTAAGACCAGTGTTTAATTAAAGACACTATATAGCATAGTTGGTTCGAGACCAAGACCAGAGGGTTTGAGACCGAGACTGAGATCAAGACCAAGCAAACTAGTCTCAAGACTGGTCTTGAGACCAAGACCAGTCTCGAGACCTCCAACACTGGCTACTTGTATGATAGAGTTGTGAATTAAATGTCTTCAGTTTGGGATGTAGTAGACAAAAATGATCCTCTTTGTAATACAATATTGTTTTGTTCAGTTGCTTAGAACTTGTTGCTGTCAAAAGCAGTAAAGCAATAAATATGTATATTTACGCAAGGCTCAACATTAGTTCTGGGCTGCTTGCCCAGGGTAAAGTAAATTTTGCTTCTGGGCAAGTGAAAATTTATGGAAATTAATTTTACTCGCTGGAAAATTTTCCACTCTAAAATCAAGAGAGTATTACAGACTTGTAATTTTTTTTAGTCAGTTTCAATTTTTAATTTACATTCCAATTTTGAAGTAATAGGCTAACATTGTGGAGCTTCAAATTAAAAAAATTGTCAAACTTTGCTGTCTGAGCTACATAGTAGTGTTTTAATAGACAAGTAAACACCCTAGAATACACAAGTTTGGAAATTTATGCTGCCACTGGCAAGATATGAATGAATAAACAATTAGTACTCTGGGCGAGTAAAAATAGTTTTGATCCACACAAGGTAGGTCTATGGGAGGAAATGGGCAGGTGAATCCGGTCAACTTACCATTTTCACTTTTTTAAAGCACTAAATAATCATTTTTAAATGCAATGTTTTCAGGACATCATTTTTAAACCTTATCAAAGACACTTCGAGTATGGAGGATTGTGTACCTCACATTTTTAATTGTGATAAATGTTAGCCAGTGGCTTTAATCTGTAAAAATGCTGTCAAGGTACTGTCTCTAAAGTAATACAAGCATTTTGTTCACGTGGGCAAGTAGAAATTTGTATGGGCAACTATAAAATGAATGGAAACAAAAGGTTTGCTTGCCCAATCGGGCAACCAGCCAAAAAGGTTAAGTGTGGAGCCCTGGTTTATGTTTTCATTATGTACATGTACCTCAGTTGGTGTGATACTGATGGATGAATTGATGATATAATAATTATGTACCTTGTAGTAGAAACTATTGGAATGTCAAAAGTGATTTGTTAGGGAGTAATTTATGAGTACACACACACACATACACCAATACACACTGCAACACACTGCAACACACACGGCAACACACATACACTCATCTACACAAATATTGTATATACCCAGAATATACATTTACATACACAAATATATCACCTGGATTAACAGACATATACATGTAGGCCTACATAAACACAAACATGGATATTTATGGACAGATTATAGTAATTCCAAAGACATATTAAGATTCATGCAAATACAATGATGATGATGATTATTTTAACCATGAGGGAGGATTACAGCATTCACTTTATGTGTAATTGTATTGACACGCCCCCCTTGCATGTACATTTGGGGGTCACTGACTCATGACCCTTGCTTCATTCTGACTAGGGTGTCGCAGTGAGGGTGCTTCTGCCCTGGGACTCCCCTCAACCCCCCCCCAAAAAAAAACAATCAAACAAACAAACAAACAAACAAAACAACAACAACCAACAACAACAACAAAATGAAATAAAGTAATAAATGTTAAATAGAATTCTCCATGCCTTGCAAGATTTTAGATGTACTGTAAATAACCTTCTAAATTGTACCCTCAAGATGTTGGCTGTCTTGGGAAGGTGACACAATGCATGTCGTCAGCATTGTAAATCGAAAATAGACCTTCACGTACTCCCAGTGGGTGTGTTGACATTATCAAACATTTCATGCTCCACTTACAAGGTGAACAACTCCAGCTAGAGAACAACAGGGTTGCCAGTTTGGCCTTTTTCCGGCCAAAAACACCGAATTTGGCCGTTTTTTAGATCGTTTGGCCGGGAAGAATTCAAAGTGCCGGCCAAACGGCTTTTTGGCCGTTTTTTGGCCTTTTTCACTGACCTATAAAAAGATAATTATAAAACCCTATTTTCCGCGGATTTTCAGTCAAATATGTGCCACAAGCATCGAAAAGTAGCGGTGTGCATGTATTTCACGTGAAAAATCTGGCTCCGTGTAAACCACGGCACTCAAATTTTCGGCTGCAGCAGAGGTTTCAAAGGTGTTATAAATTGATTACAACATTATTTCTAACCAAATCTAGGCTATGGTGCCCGTAAAATGCATCAATTCCGAATTTGGCCTTTTTTCACTTAATTTGGCCGGTAATTTGGCCTAATTTGGCCGTTTGAGAATCGAAAAACCTGGCAACCCTGGAGAACAACAGAACTGCACAGTGATCGGCGGCGCATGCAAGCAGTAAGGACATAGTTTCACATTTCTCCAATACCTTCATGCTACCCTAGGTCATAATAGTTACTTGGGTTCACTCTGAGCATGCTGCAATGTATCTTCAAGTTATTAACTTGTAGTTAACTAATTTCAAATATATGGGAGCCCTGAGAGAGTTAAAGTTAAAGGCATTGTATAACTATATTTCCATTTAAAAAATGTGAGGTACATGATTCCCCATGTTACTAGACAGTTCTAGTGTCATAATAAGGTCTAAAAATGAAGCCCTGAAAAAATTACAGTCAAAATGATCATTAAGTGCTTTAAGTAGTAGTAGTAATCCAGGTTTTAAATCCGGTTTAGTCCCCGAGCTACGGGGGTGGCCGGATTCACCTCGCACTCGCACTTTAAAAAGTCACGTAAAAATCATTGAGAGACTATTCCTGTTTTCCCCCATAGACTGCTGTGTCGCAAAATTTTCATAATTCATATGCCAATTTGACAGCATAACTGTCTTAACCTTTGTGTTGTAGGGTGTTTATTCGTCCATTCAAACATTGCCAGATATGTCAGATAGCAAAGTTTGACAATTTTGAAAACATGTCTTCCACAATGTTATAGTGTCTTTATTGTAACTCCTAGGATAGTGAACTGCCACCCTCTTAAGCATTTAGCCCTTATTAATTTGTAAATTTGTATACATATTTTCACAATTTTTTATGTCGCGTACTTCAGGGATATTCATTGATAAATCATTATTTTTATCCATCCCCTCCACAGGTTTCTTTATATCATGATGTGTAATTCTAGTTATTGTCATTGTATCTCATGTGATTAATTTATTGTTTGTATTTGATGTCTTTGTCATGAACTTGTGAAATAAATTGAAACTGAAGTATCATCAATCAAAATAATAATGCTGTATGAATACAATTGATGCTAGTGATATAGGAAGGGGGTGGGGCACAAGAGTTCAGTGTGTCCTCTTGTGTATTGACCTACTGTATACCATCTTCCTGCTCTTCATATCAAATATCTTTGCCAAACATTATCATCAACGATGACACACACTTCACAGTATTTCCTTGTAGCCCGAGTCTCATTTACATTTTCAAGGAATGCACGCCTAAAACAATTCCCGAACTCTAACCGCACACTTGTAGCTATGCCACATGACTATTATCTTGATTTTTGTTGTTGTTCTTGTTGCAGGAATGAAATATGAGACGTCATATATTCAAAATTGTATGTTTCAGTGTTTATTTCCTGCTAGGATTTGATGACCTTTGTAGGTCCATGGTGGGAGAAGGGAAATGTCTAGCAATAGATCATGTTATAAGTAATATTCAGAATTTGAATCCCATCTTATTAAATCAATCTGTGATTAGTTAGAGCTTCTCACTGTAAACCCCCCCCCCCCAAAAAAAGTCCTCGGTTATTAAGAAATAAAATGGAGTAACTAGATCACTACATATTTTCTCTAATGCACACTTTTGCTTGAACAAATATTTTGCCGCCAAAATCGGCCCCTATTTTCCTTTGCGAGGAAATTGTGCTAATCAATAAGGCAGAAGCTGCAAGTGAGGGGAAAAGTACGTGTACGATTGCATTCCTGCCTAATATATCTTAATCCAGCCCAAATCTATAGCGGCACTTCAAGGGTGGGTGGAAGTGAGAAAGGTAGTAGATGTGACAGGCCTGTAGGTCTGGCTTGGAAATGGGGATTAACCTATTAGAATGTGAGTACAGCAAAATAAGATAGTAGCAGTTTGTCTGACTTAACCCATTCCCCATCTACACACATATCCCAGCATTTTTTGGGATTTATGATAGTTCTTATCATTACTGCATCACTATGAAAGGTAGAACTAGATTTTAATTCGTCACTGAGACGAATTGGTGATGCCCGCGTTTCGCTCCGATCAGTATA
>JZLH01S0209872.1:44638-59999 GCA_001188425.1 Eucidaris tribuloides
GGAGCCGGCTTTAGAACTGTCACTTATGTCTTTTGTCTAATTGATAGCCAAATCATTTAATCCCCACCCGATATATCTATTGCCTGTAATTACTCAATCTGGGATAATAATCCAGCCGACAAAAGCTAATGCGAAGCCAAACTGGGTTGGGGTGATGACTGCATGTGTTGGTTCTTGTCCATTCATTAGTAATCAAGTTATCCCTTTTAGTACCATGCTAAAAATGTCATTTGCAAAGTTTGTGGGGTTTTGTTCATATGGTACTGCAGGGGTTAAGTTTCTGGCGTTGTGACTACTGTAATGAAGAGAGATCACAGATTTTTTTTTCTTGATTTTGGATGTTACAAACCTTGTCAGTACAAAGGTAATTTAATAATATATGTGGTATTCCATGTATTTACTATTAGATCAATGATGATAATAAATAACAAAATAACAATAGCAATAATAATAGTAAAACAATTATGGTAATGATGATGATTATGATGATGGGAGATGATGATGAAGATGGTGATAAGATGATGATGATGAGGATGATGAGGATGATGATGATGTGATGATGATAATAATAACAAACAGCGACAACAAAAATAATGATGATGATGAGGATGATGATGACGGTGATGATGATGATGATGATGATGATGATGGTGATGATGATGATGGTGATGATGATTGATGATGAGGATGAGGATGATGATTGATGATGAGGATGAGGATGATGATAATGATGAGGAGGAGGATGAGGAGGAGGAGGATGGTGATGGTGATTGTTATGGTGATGATGGTGGTGATGATGATGAAGACAGTGATAAATATAATTTTTTGGCAAGCACTTTCGTTTGACTCCCAATTTTCCTTTTGAATTATTATTTTTTTTCAGTTGCCAACTCTGGAGGATCAGATCCAAGGAGTTGTTGATGCCAACAATACAGTTGTTAATGTCACTAAAGAGGTAATTAAGAATTACTAATGTATATACTTAAATATATTTATTAGCTTTTATTCATTCATTTATTAAAATCATTTCTTTCTGTCTTTCTTTCTTCTTTTTGTGTAACGATTGTTGCAAGGGTTTGAGATTTCAGCTTTGTCTTTGATTTTCAGCTTATTTTCAACTTTTTGTGTATTTTCTCTGTACAAAAGTAAAGAAGATTTTGCAATTTCAGTTTTTTTCAGCTCTTTTTTCTTACTTGAGGTCACTCACACCCCTGTTGTTTATTTTGTTGGTACAATCAGGCCCTTTCTGTCTATTAGGCCTCACATTCACACATCTGTCTTTGTTTGATCTTTCACCTTTGAATTTGTTTTTGTGTGTTATAGGTAATGTTTAAAGCAAGAAATAAATCAGATGTTTATAATTTTTCATCCCAGGTGATGGCAGTCCTGAATGACATTCCTGATCAAATAACGACGGACACAAGTGATGTCGTCAATGAAGCCCTGATTCAGTTGGAAAATGTAGAAAGAGAAGTCACTAGCAGTGTCCAGGATGTTACTGATCAAATACAAAATGTAAGTTCATAATACTGTTCAAAAGAAGGTCACCACCACCCCCACCCCCCACCCCCCCCCCCCCCGGCTTTGTTCGAATTCTGTCATATAAAATATATGACGTACAAATGTCTTGGGAATACAGGTGAAGGCTGTTGAAGTCATATCACACAATATGTTCATGAAGATATGGCATGGTATTTTATTTTCATCAAATATACTACAAAGTGAGAGTATAATCATTAAGAAAAAAATATGCATTTGGATAACTCCACTAAGGCAGAAGTCAACATGTTTTTCTTTTCAGGAAGGTCTAGTGATAAGACTTAAGGAATATGAATTGAAGGCAAGTGACATGATTGGGAACACTTAGAAGTGCCTCAAGAACCAAATGAGTTGAAATATATACCAACTATACACCAGCTGAAGTGGATATACCAGCTAGAAGGATTTGTCTCTAATTTGTTCACTTAAGGAATAAGGAGAATCAATCATGAACCCTAATTCTATCGGGGTACAATAAATATAGGCCCCATAGAGAGCCACACAGCAGGTTTGCCTGCCACGAGGGATATTGACAATAGTTGTTTTAGAATGAGTCAACGTTTGACACCAAGATTTTCACAGGAGAATCCTTGCATAGTTTACTTGATTCTAGAGTAGTTTCAGCCCAAGTTTAGGATTACCCCCAATCATGTCATTTACCTTTAAGTTGAATCAAACTAACAAAAAGTGAACATAGCAAACCAAAGTACATGTATATGTACCGTAACCAAGTATATACACAATCACAAACTATACAGGGTGGCCCAGAAAGAATGCTACATCTGCAATCGCTAATTTCTTCACCATCATCTGCAATATGTCATTGGTTTTTGTTTCAGCGATTAGAACATTCTTTTTCCAACAATATTATACTGTAATCATTGATTTTGAGTAATTTGTTTGGGTCCTGCGGCCATTTTTCCGAGGCAATGTCGTTTCCCAAATTTGCCAATTTTTCATCAGCGGTGGTCATCCAAAAACGTAGATATTCTCACGTCTCAGCGTGCCATAGCAGACAAACCGCAATGACAATGGGAGATGCAGCTCAGAGCTCACATCGTCTTCCTTATCAAAGCGAGGGCATTTCTGTGCTTTGTCTCGACAGAGCTTATTCTATGGCACGCCCGTAACCCGAGAATATTTTGGTGTTCTCATGATTGCTGGAGTTGAAAAAATAGCAAATTTACATTGCCTCAGAAAAATAGCCCTAGGATCCAAACACCTGAATGAAAATCAATGATCATGGTATCATTTTGTTGGAAAAAGAATGTTCTAACCCATGAAATAATCACCAATGACATTTTGTGGATGATATCGAAGAAATTAAAGATCGCAAGTGTAGCATTCTTTCTGGGCCACCCTGTATACTTTAACTTCAGCGATTGACAAAGAAATTATAGTTTGCTGGTCCTATGATTCCAAATCACACAATTGCTACATTTATACAAGACCTTCAGTGGGTTTAGGACTGTTGGATATAGAAAATGTTTTACAAGTATTTATCATGGATTATGAATATTCAGGGTTTGTTTGTTTTATGCTGTGTTATCTTTATTTAGGTTGTTGTTCAGATATCAAATGCCACATCAGAGTTTGTTAAAATTTGGACAGACGTGGAAAACGAGTACAGCAAATATGTGTAAGTTGGAATCACAAAAAAATACATACAGAATGAAGTTGGTTGGTTTGGTTGGGTTGTTGGTTGATTGGGTGGTTGGGTGGTTGGTTGGTTGGTTGGTTGGTTGGTGTGGTTGTTGGTTGGTTGGTTGGTTGGTGGTTGGTTGGTTGGTTGGTTGGTTGGTTGTGGTTGTTGGTTTGGTTGTTGGTTGGTTGGTTGGTTTGGTTGGTTGGTTGGTTGGTTGGTTGGTTGGTTGGTTGGTGGTTGGTTGGTTGGTTGGTTGGTTGTTGGTGGGTGGGTGGGTGGGTGGGTGGGTGGTGGGTGGGTGGGTGGGTGGGGTGGGTGGGGGTGGGGGGGTGGGTGGGGGGTGGGGGTTGGGTGTTGGTTTGGTTGTTGTTGGTTTGGTTGGTTGGTTGGTTGGTTGGTTGTTGTTGTTGGTTGGTTGGTTGGTGGGTGGGTGGGTGGGTGGTGGGTGGTGGGTGGGACTTGATTAATTGATTGAATATTATTATAGAGATTAGTTGCATGTGATTAATTTATTTGATTGATTGATGTAATTACTTGATTGATTGATGATTGATTTGATTTGATTGATTGATTAATTTAATATGATTGGTTAGTCAGTCAGGTGTTGTTCATTTGACAGGCAGGGTTGGTTTGGATTCATGAGTGCTTGATATTGATGATTATGATTTAAAGCTCAGTGACATGATTGGGAGAATTAAATGCCTTTAGAACCAAACTGGTTGAAAGATGACCAAATGTACACAAGCTGGAGTGGATCTCCTGGCTGGAAGGATTTGTCCTGAGTTTGTTTGCTTAAGGGAGAATCAAGTATGAATAGGTCAGCAGTTTAAATTTTATCGGGCACGATAAATTTAATCCCCATAGAAGGCTACACTACAAATTTGTCTGTTACAAGGCATACTGATGGACATAATTTTAAAATGAGTTAACTTTTGACTATACAAAATTTTCACATTAGAATCCCTGCATAGTTTACTTGATCCTAGAATAGTTTTTACCCCAAGCTGAGGACTACCCCCATCGTGTCATTTACCTTTAACTCTTAACATGCCAAATCGCAGATCTGCACCAAATAATACACACAAAGTCCGTAGAGTTTAAATCCTCTGGCACATTAAGAGTTAAAGGGAGAAGGTGCGCAACACTAAAAAGGCATAAGTCAAAATAAATGACATTGTGAGAATTGTGGTACATGGTGACAAAAACAGCCTAAATAAGGGGTACTTTGTTGATACTCACCTCATCAAGGCCCTATAAATTAGTTAATTTGTGTTTATTTTACGTCTTTGTAAGTTTTACCCTAAGACAAAACTTGCAGAAACAGCTATAGGGGGAGGAGCTTATCAATTCAAACAGTGCATACATTACCACAGTGCGGCTAACACACGTTGCGTGGCATGCATTGGTCATGCATGGTCAGCTCCCTGCAGTGCACATGCAATCTAATTGGTTGGCAAGAACTCAAATATTTTCTTAACTTATGCCTGTTACTTGTGGCGCCTTCTTCCCTTTAACCCTATATTAACTGGGGGGGGGGTCAATTTGACCCCCCCTCGACAAATTTCGCGACCACGCCGCCGCGCAAAATTTTTCACGCCGCGTCGCTCGCTGACTTTTTACTTTCAAGTCTTGCGCATCTTTTGAGACCGTTTTCGCGAAAATCGGACATACCGTTACGACGCTGCTCGGCTTTTTATACATGCATGTTAACCCCAAAATTGCTCAAAAAACGTGATTTCGTTTACAAATCAATGGAAATTGTGTTTTCAGCCAAAAATCATAAATGTATGAATATTTTTGCTTTTACTGGTTGAAATGAATTAATTTTATGCTGTTTATGATTGCAAAAGTGTCCCCAAACAAATTTCATCGAAAAAACAATAGAAAATAAAAGGCGAAAAAACAAGGAAATACATAAGAAATTCACAAAACAATAAAATACATAAGAAATTAATTCCAATTTCGGCAAATGTTTTTGTAGATAATTGTTAGAAATGTCAAAATGAATATCTTCACCAAAAATTACCATTCTACTAGCTGTTTTTAGTGAGTTAGAGCCGAAACCAAAATTTCATACACTTATTTGCATAATTAATTACTTAAAAAATAGAAAAAATTATTTTTTTGAAAATTTTACTATACAGTCATGTAGTTTACATCCGGCTCTATGCGCACGCAAATTTTCGGCGGCGATCGCGCGATCGGCGGCCGAGATCTGAGGGGGGGTCAAAGTTGACGCCCCCCCCCCAGTAAAAACCCGGTCTGAAATAGCTCAGTTAAAATAGGGTTAATACTGACTGGGCTCCTCACAAATCACATTGTATTTATGAAAATAATGCACTTACACATGACAATTTGACATTCCCATTAGTAACATTCTGTAGCCCATTTTATAATTCCTTTTAAATTTGTTTGTTTTCCAGGTATTACAGTCTGATTGGTCTAACCTGTACAGTGCTACTCATTGTTATGTTTAATTTGATTGGTCTAACCATGGGGACCTTCTCTTACAAGAATGTTGGGCCGACAGAAAGATCTAGGATGTCTAATGCAGGAGGAAATGTACTCATAGCGTAAGTTAATTTCATAATTTGTCGTGGAATGTGCCATATACTTGTGCTACTATTTCTACAACTCACTACTACTACTACTACTTCTACTACTACTATTACTACTTCTACTATTACTACTACTTCTACTACTACTACTACTGCTACTACTTCTACTACTACTACTTCTACTATTACTACTACTACTTCTACTACCTCTACTACTACTACTACTACTGCTGCTGCTGCTACTTCTATTACTGCAGTTACTTTAAACTACTATTACTACTACCACTTCTAATGTATTTTATTATGTTAATCATACTGCTACCACTTCTACAACTACTACTACTACCATACTACTACTACTACTATTACTACTACTTCTACTACTGCTGCTACTACTACTACTACTACAAATACTACCACTACAAATACTACCACTACAAATACTACCACTACTACTTCCTACTTCTAATACTAGTAGTACTACTACCTACTACTACTACTACTACAATACTACTACTATTCCTCTACTGGTCTACTACTATAGCTGAGTCATCAGCGGTAATACTGGAGGTGCCATCGACATTGTTACTTCTATTCATCCTCCATCCTCATTTATACAATTTTGTATTTACTTCTTCTGATTATTCCAAATAAACATAATGTTCTGCTTCGTTATCATGATCATACATGTAGTACCAACAAATTTTTCAGGTCTGGGTTGCAGTAGCCCCAAATGTCGACCCATGGCATTGTCATCGCAGCTGGAGGAAACGCTTTAAATCCCAAGTGCGTTGCGGGAATCGGCAAAGTAATGTGCCCAATTGTTCGATGTCTGGAAATTAAACTAATTGAGTGTGGTGTGAGGCAGTTAGACCTCCAGTAGCTGGGTGTTGAGTGTGTGTCATGATCAATTACACCATCCAAACTTGAGACCTGTAGTAGCCGTTTACAGGGCAGTGATGTGATAAGGAGAAGTAAAAAAATGCCTTGAGAACCAAATTAGTACAACATGCACCATTATTATATAAATAGGGGTTTTCAAGCACCGTGATATTAAAGCAATAGGCTAACATTGTGGAGCTTCAATTTTAAAAATTGTCAAACTTTGCTATCTGAGCTACGTAGTAGTGTTTGAATGGACAAGAAAACACCCTAGAATACAAAAGTTTGGAAATTTATGCTGCCACTGGCAAGATATGAATGAATACACAATTAGTACTCGGGGCGAGTAAAAAATAGCCTAGATCCACACACGGTAAGTCTATGGGAGGAAATGGGCAGGTGAATCCGGTCAACTTACGATTTTCACTTTTTTGAAGCACTAAATAATCATTTTGAAATACAATTTTTTAGGGCTTTATTTTTAGACCTTATCAAAGACACTTGGAGCATGGAGGACTATGCAGCTCACATTTTTTTAACCCTAAAAAGACTGGGGGGGCCTAAAAGGCCCCCCCCCCTCGACATTTTTTGCGATAAATTTTTAACGCAAGAAGCTATGGCCGCGATATTTCATGACTTTTCTCTTTTTTCTTTGAAGTCTTGCGCATCTTTTAAGCCCAAATTTGCGACGCACGGGTACCCGGTTCCGAAATTACGCAACTTATCGGACTTGCATGTCACACCAAAAATCGCTCAAAAACATGAAATTGTGTGTTATTTCAATGGAAATTGTGTTTTCAGCCCAAATTCATAAATGTATGATTATTTTTACTTTTACTGATTGAAATTAACTAATTTTATGCTGTTTATGACGGAAATAATGTCGCCGACAATTTCCATTGAAAAAACAATAAAAAACAAAAAGTTGAAAAACAAAGAAATACATAAGAAATTCCAAAAACAATAAAATACATAAGAAAACATTTTGATACCGAATTTTTTTTAATGTGCCTCCAATCAGAATCTCGCAAAGAGTCTTTAAACAAAAAATAAGCACTTCAAGGGCTTTACTTAATGATTTACAGCCAAATTCTAATTTCATGCATAAATTAGCATAATTAATTAATTAAAAATAAATTTGACTAATTTTTGAACACTCAAATATACAATTCTGTAGATTATGTCATGGGTGACGTGTGTGTCGACTTTCATCGCGATCGCGCGATCAACGGCCGAGATCTGAAGGGGGGGCCCTTTAGGGCCCCCCCCCCCCGAGTCTTTCCAGCCTTCAAAATACCCCAGTCTTATTAGGGTTAAACTGTGGTAAATGTTAGCCAGTGGCTTTAACATGTATCCCGCATGCAAAGGAATAATAATAATAATAACAATTTCTTGTATAGCGCATAACACGTAGCTTATCGCACGTCCCAATGCGCTGTGTATTATTACCCCTTGGAATGCACGTATACGAGTTGTGGTTAGACGAGAGGGTACATCAGAAAATGTTGTACGCTCAGGAAAAATGTTGTACGCATCTGGAAACTTTTGTATATGCCTGTGGCTATTGAGTTGATCCAGTTTTCCACTTGAATAACATACAGTGTATAACTAACTGTTTTTTTATGAATCACATTATATTGTTACTTCTGATGTGCGTGCTTTGCTTAATTTGCTAAATTAAGAGATGGAAGTGAATTCTAATGGATAAGAAGAATAACACATTGTCTCACGAAGAATAAAATAAGTGGGCAGCCATTGGCAGACTCGATGATTTGGAGAAGATTCTGTTACATTTCTAATTTGATTTTTTTTTGTGGTGGATTTAGATAATGATAATATTGGATGGCTTATTTTCGGTGGACACAGAAAATACTATATTCCTTATGAAAGGCTCGTCTTTGACTCCTTCGATATTTGTCACAAGTCGTACAATATTTTCTTGTATCCACCTCAAAGCCTTCCAATATTATATAAATATATACACTCACTGGATTATATCTCCTAGCTGGCAAGATTCATCTTGAAATTTGTTCAGTTGAGGAAAAACAAGCTTGCATATACCAGTACTGAATGACAGTATAATTGTGATAGAAATGGAACTGGAGGGGTTTAATTTATTATAAAGGAATGATTAGAGGTAAATACAACATATACTCATAATATATATTTGACCAGGTGATTTGTGTGTAGAATCGTTTCAGCACCTTGACTCAAGGCCTGTTCACATTGCATTGACTTGTACAACTGCCGTGTCATGACCTCAAATTATTGTTCATTACCAAAGTGTGATAGTAACGATGACATAGCCGAGTTAGAAATTAAAGTGCTAGTCATGATGAGGTAATAGCTTATGACAGGTCATAGCTCTTAACTTGCCAGAGAAATTATAGCTGTATAGACAATGTGTATATTGCGTGGAGCATATTCAGAAAACAATGTACCAGATGTCTTCCGTGGTAACAAAAATGAGAATCATAACCCCCCATAATATGTCGTCGGTTTTCCGGCAGAAGGGCCTTAACACTAAATTGACTCTAACTTGAAAACCATGGGCTCTTTTCACATGAAGTCAAAGTAGTACGATATTTTAAGATCCTTCTGTCAGTCTGTTAAGTGCAAACATCAAATGAGGCAATATTTTTCAAATCAGAGAAAATATACTGTTAAGGCCCTTCTGCTGGGAACATACGTGTATGCTAGGGCCGTACTGCCGGACAACCAGTGATTTATACTTATGTTGGATCTCATATCCATCAATTGATGCATTCAGTGAGTTAGTCAGTAAGGATCTAGATAGACATACACAAGGTTTACATACTTATCACATTCCATTATAAGCCAACAAAAACAGTAGGTTTACATTTTATGAAATGCTTTTTCCTATATGACATATCCCTCAAACCACAACTGCCCTCTACAATATATCACGTGTCGCTATCGTGAACTTTTGGCTCAGAGTCATAGTTCCAGTTCGGCTATTCCCGGTTTAGTGTGGAGAAGGGATTTGTAATTCAATCGTGCGTTGACGAGCAAGTCAGAGAGCCACCTTTTCTTTTTCCTTCTCGGCGCAATAATTAAGTCAATTTTGAAGCTGAGTGGATGTTTTAACACCTTGTGTAAGACTACCAGGTGTATATTTCACGCAACGAGCCCCCTAGACCTGTCAACAGATAGACGTCAAAAGTGTTCCGAGCAAGACTTTATGAATCACGTGGTGACTAGAGATTCTAAGACTGCTGCTAACAGATGATTATTTTTTTGTTGTTTTATTCATTGTTTGACTGAAGTCCCCCCCCCCCCCGACCTTTGCAACATATTTTAGTCACATTATGTTGATACTGAACATGAGTCACCCTTGTCGGATCACTTTAAAAAATTTGGAAAAAAGATATTTATGTATATATATGGGATGTAACCCATCATACATTAATGATCATGTTTGTTGACATAAACATGCAAGCAACATATTTAGTTCAATTATTTTTGTTGTTGAAAATTGCACATAATGGCCACTTTCTGACAGTTTGGATAGTAGAAAAACATACATGTTTTATATTCATCCAAAAGTACTTCTAAGTTAATTTGGTACAGTACTGGATGTTCCATGCTGCTTGTTGCATGTTTTTTTATCTCATAAAATGTACCTTTGAACTCAAACTCCAATCAGTTTATTTGATCATAGTCCCATACATAATCCAACTTTCATTAAATTCCAATCGGCAGTTCTTAAGGTATTATGGTAACGAGCCCAATTCAGATATGTATGATGCCATTGGTCTTTGACTTCCAATTCTAATTGCTTCATATTTCATACTTGGTCCAAGTTTTAGTATCTGATGAGCAGTTCTTAAGTTATTTCTGTGACGACAATGGTAACGGACACATGCACCGTACTGGAAATCCCTGAATTCCTCCACCAGGAAGGGTTACTTGGGCTGACGAGTGGCGATAATGTATTTATTTCTGTTGATTTTGCATGTTTAGTTTGAATTTGAAAAGATCTGTGTTTTTAACATTTTCCATATCCCTAGGGAGGTTGTTGCAGAGATTGTAATCAGGAAAAAAATGACCCCCTAACAGACAAGCTGTAAACATCATTCCACAACATAAACATATAGTGCACACTCATGAATGTTGAATGCATTTCAAAATAGTAAAAAAGAAAAATAACGAGAAAATAAAATGCACCGCACTTTTGGCATTCTCTCCTGAGTCGTGAGTCACCAGGAAGTGGAAGACTTAAACATGGCTGGTCTTCATTTCTGTCAGGAGATCAGGCAATAAAATGGCCGGCTAGACGATCTTCCTCCTCTATTTCTCTCATTTTGTTGTTGAGATTGCAAGGAAAAGTGACCATCCATTCAGTATACTCATATGTAAATATTAAAGCCAAGGTATAATTTTTGCTAAATGGTAAAAATAAAATTCTTTGCAATTATATATTTTTTTAGATACCTATATGATCTATCAATACCCTGAAAATTGCTTGCTCTGAAACCCTCCCATTTTTGAGAAATTATTCAAAATGTAAAATCTTCAGGGGAAGGGGGGATCCCCCAAGATTTCCCATAGGTAATGTACATACCACTAGATTCTCTCCTTAAACATCATAATCTGTAACTATAAACAATTTTCACTAGTTTTGATATTATTTTCGGATGTCTGGGGTGACAGTAGAATACTTTGTGAGAGATTGACAAAAATTTTGTCTGATCGACAAAAACTATACTTGGGCTTTAAGGGAAGTGACAGAAATCATGGAGGTACTAAATACTCCAAAATACAGAAATACTAAATACAGAAATGAAACCTACTTAAGTCAACTCTTAACACATCAAGCCTTTTTGAACAATGCAACATTGTGAAACGTTTGAGAGCAGTATCAATCTCAAACAGTAAGAACATTTTACATACTTGCATGTTGGGGGAAACGTGTTGTGTACTGAAGTTGTTGATTTAACCCTAATCAGGCTGGGCTTATTTGGCTATGCTATATCATTGTCAAGCGATTTTTGGGGTGACATGCAAGTACAAAATGTTACGTAACTTTGGAACCATGTACCTGGACGTCGCAAATTTGGTCTCAAAAGATGCGCGAGATTCGAGAGAAAAAAGTCATGAAACACCGTGGCAACTGCTTCGCGCGTTGCAGACATATTGCGCGAAACGTCTGGAGGGGGCGGATTCTGCCCCCCCCCCAGCCTTTTTAGGGTTAAGTATACTCTTTCTGATAATATGATTTATATTATAATATTGTTGAGATTTCTGAAATTAGAATGGATTTTGTGATGCAATATATTTTGAAATGATAGACATCCACAATATGTATGTTTTTTCCATTTCACACAAAAAAAATCTATTATTAAGTATTAACTTTGTAGGAAAATATCAAGGTAAACCTACCAGTTTTACGAGTGATTTAATAAGGACTTCTTCTGCTAAATAAAAATGAAAGCACAAATTGCATTACTGTCCTACTTAAAAAAAAAAATGTATATATTCATATATTTATATACTATTGACATTTATTTAAGGGGTACAATTTATACCAGATATTTTGGATGGTCTCTATCGAATGGCAAATCATCAGACAGAATCTTTCAAACTGTCACTATTTCCTTGTTCATTTCATGACCTTCACACATTTACGGTACATGTACATTATTTAAGAAGATCACATGTATGGTGAGGAAATATGGCTCTCAAGGCAGACATCATAAAAATCTGCTTTTATCTGTATTTTCCTTTCTTTTTCCGTGTCTACCAGTAGTTTCTTGTCAGAAAATTGATCTTGTTTTCAGTTGAAATGTACCATTGTTGCTGTATCCTCTCATTATTGTGAGAAAATGCAGGCATGTTTGCCTCTTATGAGTTTTGTTGTTCTCTTTGCAAATGACTCCTCAGAAATAGTGAAAATATGATTTATGTTTGGAAACAATTTCTGTTTCAAAAGGTCAGATTAATTATAGATATTCTGTCAGTGCAGTAACCTTGTTCAAATAAACCACTGTGTAATTATGGTTTGCACATGGTCAGAACAAATGTCATTCGTAAGAAACTTGTGTAACATAATTTAAAAACGAACTGGAAAGCTCAACACGAAAGGTGTGCAATACAGAAGGTATTCTTCTAAACAGAGTAACAAATTAATAATAATTAACAAATGCAATTAATGCAGGCCATCACCTTCAAAATGGCTGCTCTCAGATGCCTCACTAGAAGGGCTATCCACTCTTCAAAGATATGTGGTATTATGTGGTTATTTGTATCATCTAATAACTATGAATTGGCTTATTAATAGCGTGTTTGTGCGACTCAATTTTTGGCAGTATGTTTCTTTTATACTGGTACCATGCATTGTGACAAAAGCATTGTGTATATTTATTTGCATGGATAGTGAACACTACAGAATTAAATACACTACATTTTGCTTTTGCTTTCCTGCAGTCTCAGCTCTTGAATTCTTCCCTTGATAAATGCAACATATACTTTAAGGCATCAGGTAACAATGTTTCCAGTTTTCAAAAAAAAAGAAAACAAAATCTCAGCTACATGATCATTTATGCTACTAGTGTCTCTGATAAGGTCCAAAAAATGAAGCCCTGAGGAAAAATTGTAATTTAGAATAGTCATTAAACTTTTTTAAAAAGTGAAAATCAATGAGCGATCATTTCTGGGGTTTTTCCTATGACAGCTGTTTTACAGCAGAATTTTTGCTCTCAAGACATTATATCACGTGCCAATATTTATCTGTACATATTTTTTCTTGTGACATCATAACTCGCTAAAGTTTTATGTTTTAGGATGCTTGTTTGTCCATTCAAACAATATGATGAAGTTCAAATAACAGTGTTTCAATGGGGCTTCTTCAATGTTAACATATTATCATAGAAAAACACTTTCAACAAATGTTGATTTGTTGGAGAATACGAACAAGTTACATCTCTGGCTTGGGTCTATGGAGAATGCATGTTATGTTAAAATCAAATTGTCCCTAACGGGTTAAAAGAATTGATAGCCAATGTTGTTACGATCAATCAGTGATTAGGTTGTCATGGTTACATAAAGACCAGCCCTATTGGTACCTCTAACTTCTGTCAGTATGTATAGCTAGAAATATGAATTGATCGAACAGTGCAAAGACATTGAAGTTCATGGTCTCCCATCGGGGGTGGGGATTAGCTGGCCAGGTGTGAGATATTGACCAAATGACTGACCAGTGGGTGTTTTTGTCAATATCAATCAAATATTGACTTCCCTGTGACTTTACCAGTCATCTGACTAATACTCGAGGACCTCCTATGTGTGTTTTCTTGTATTTATTTCTTTGCAGTTTTTATTGTTTTGTATTTTTTTTTAAATAGCGCACATAAAGTTCAAAATTCTCATTATTTGTCACCAGCAATCGATCAGCCTCGCTTGACCCTCTTTTATTGACCCGTGATTTAATACTTCATGGCAGAAGTTCAGAAACATTACAACTAACAAGGCTGCTGTTTACGATAGTTCAACGTGCAGACAGGGCAGCATATCTGGGATTTTCATCTCCCCCCCCCAAAAAAAAACTGATATAAGGACGATCTGACGAGTTCTAAGTTGGATTGTTAGATGTGTGGTGCTCCGGAACTCGAATGCAAGAGCTATTTTGTTGATTGGAGAGTGGTCAGGGACTCGGTCAATGTGCATAGTCTCAAGAACTCACAGGAAGCGCTTATTCTCCTCCATTTTTGTGGCCAAAATCCCAGTCAGGGAACACCACACATATCCCATTTTGACTAAAAACTAGCTAGGTCGAACTTGGATTATCATGTGCTCAACACAGACAGCAGTGCTATGAGAGTGTCTGTCTCATGTTACATACGTTTGGGGGAAAGTGGAAAGTATAGACCTTATTATATACATGTAAAACAGCCTTTGGTACAAATAATTAGCAAAGACTATCTCTCCTGCACTGATTTCAATTATTTATTTTGATTTGAGTGAATATATCTTCAAAAATTTAATGTAAGATCACTTTTCCCAAATGGGCCCATTACCTTAAAGGACTCCATTTACAGTCCAGACACAAGTTTTGCCTCACAAGTTGGTCCACAACTTTGCAAGCAAACATGCCTACTCAGTCATATAGTCAACATGGTGCATACTTTAGTAACATCCTGCAGCTCTGCACAGCAGTACAGGATTTGTGATACTGTATAGTGTTACAGGAACCGATCCCTTGCCCAACTCTGACCCCGAGACAAGACTACAATCTCGTCCGTCAACCTCAATGACAATCCTAATACCGGCTAATTAAGGTTAATCCCATCAAACAAACCCCAACTAGCCACCAGAATCCCCTTCCCATAATGCAGCCTGTCCACAGATACCACCTGTCGGGTGAAATCACGACGGAGCGCTCTACAAGGCACCTGGGTTAAATTCGTAGAAGGCGACGGTTTACGAGGCAGACACCTTGTGATCGGGCTTACAGCACGTCGTTCTTGCTGTTCGACGGATTTCCTGCTTGCACGTGTACATGACTTATTTAGTATCTTAAATAGCATTCGGTGATATTGTTTCTTCTTCTGCTTATTTATGTCAACTCATTGTCTATGTAGTACACTATCTTTAGTAGTATTCGGTGATATTGTTGCTTCTTCTGGTTACACTACAGTCAGGAGGCGTCGCTAGAATTTTTCCACGGGGAGGAGTACCTGTGGGCAGGCCTTCAACTAATCCTAATGTTCGTACTTTT
>JZLH01S0209900.1:3932-18347 GCA_001188425.1 Eucidaris tribuloides
TTATTATATTATTAAATTATTCACCTTTACGTCGCCTTTATTCCCTAAATACATTCATATTTCTAATCCCCCAAACAACTGTCTTCTGACCCTAATGGGGTGGAGTTTAACATGAGACGTTTGCAATGGACTCTGATGTAAATACTGGGGGGGGGGGCGAGATAATCCATCACCTTGACTGAGGGAGGAATGGCCTGCACAATCATCCCCCTACTTTTCAAGGGAAAATTATTATAAACTAAGCCACTTCATGAAACTATAGAGTCTAAATATGTTTATAAAACCATTAGAACTCTTGAGCTTCAGGGGGGTCCGCCCTCTGACCCCCACAAATATTCACCATGTTTTTAAATGACCTGCTATAAACATTTCAAAATATAAAAATTGTACCTTTAGATAAAAAGCCAAAAACTAAAACGCACACAACTTTAAAAAAAATGGGGTGGGATTTAAGGGTATCGTATAACAATGTTTCTAATAAAAAAAAATTCAGAAGTACATGATTCCCTCCTCTAACAGTATCTCCGAGCAGGTTTAAAATGAAACCCTGTAAAAAACGGCAGTTCAGAGCGATTATTAATGCTTTTAAAAAGTAAAAATAATTTAGCGACCATTCCACGTTTCCTCCATAGACTAGTGTATTGCAAAATTTTTATCAGTAAGAATAATTTATGTGCCGATTTCTGTCTGTACATAGTTTGTTAATGACTGCATAACTATCCAAAGTTTTGTGTTGTAGGTGTTTATATTTCCATTCCGACACTGTCAGATATGTCAAATTGCAAAGTTTGACAACATTTTTAAATGAGGCTTCCACAATGTTATCTAGTGTTTTAGATTATTGTTGACTGTTCATTTCCCAATAAAAAATAGTATTAACAGAGAATCAAAATAGCCCTACCCGAAAGGTCGGACAGCCCCTCCCAAACATTATAAACAGCTCTGCGACTCTCTATTTACAGGTCCGTTTTCTTTACTTACGCACCCTCTTTGAAAAAATCCTGATACGGGTGTGGCATGTGTGTGTGTGTGTGTGTGTGTGTGTGTGTGTGTGTGTGTGTGTGTGTGTGTGTGTGTGTGTGTGTGTGTGTGTGTGTGTGTGTGTGTGTGTGTGTGTGTGTGTGTGTGTGTTGTGTGGTGGTGTGTGCGTGTGGTGGTGTGTCGTGTGCGCACGCGCACCCGCGCCTATTTTAAACATGCATTATGATTGACCCGCTCTGGACAGCAATATCATCTCCTGCAGGTGGCGAGGACCTTTAGTCTACGAATTGATCAACGCACAAAAGATCGTCGCAATAAACAATTTTCACACATCAATCCACTGACACATATATACAATTGGCATTGAGCTACACAAAATAGAACACTCATATCGAAACACAAAAGACATGCAAAATAAAAACTCTCCTAGTTCTTACCTTTTGCTAATGTCGACTATAATTCAACCCACTGTTTCTTGTAGAGAATGTGTGCAGCTAGTAATAAAAGGAAGACGGAAGCTCTGGAGTCTGGTGGGAGTTTACTGGCTACGGGGTCCAATATGTCCGAAAAAGTACCAGACGATGACAAAAGTAGAATCTCACCCGTCCATCAAAAATCTGACCGATACTAACCTTCACGCGAAAGCTCTTCCAGAGGCGCCATAGGTTACGTTTGATGATATTTGCACCGTTGCTGTTCCTTCGCGTTTGATTGCGGATACAATTTGAGAACGCTCAGATAAACTATAGCCCTCCTTCAACATTAAACTTTCAAACCGTACCAAACGTTGAGCAGTGAATACCCTTTATATCTTATTTTAACGGATAATTTACAAACTTGACTGCAGAACCCTTCGATGGGCGCTTTGAATCCAATAATCCCCCAATATATAATATCTTTCAGCCCCGCCACCTGGTTGTGTGCTAATCGGCATCGGCAGGACTGTGGTGCGGTAGAGTCTGACCTCTGTATTATACTGCGTGCCTTCTTGACCCAACGCATGAGATTAATCTGATACAGGAATGTCGTAAAACAAGTATGTATGTAATATACAGAAGATTAACGATGGGAATATGTGATTATTGACTACCATCGGTATTCACGCGTAATCTGATGTCAACGGACTTTATATTTGTCTGTTGATGGGCATCCTTGCAGTAGATTGTATTTCAATGCCGAAATCGTAAACACCATTAATCAAC
This sequence comes from Eucidaris tribuloides, assembly GCA_001188425.1. NCBI lineage: Eukaryota > Metazoa > Echinodermata > Echinoidea > Cidaroida > Cidaridae > Eucidaris > Eucidaris tribuloides. Next base: position 6,116 of record JZLH01S0209900.1, read on the forward strand.
GATTTACACAATTTGTACCAAGCAGGGGCGGCGGAACCGGCCCCCCCCCAAAAAAAAAAAAATGGATAGCAAAAAATGTCCTTTTTTCAAAACGAAATGTGCCCTTTGTGAAATGACGCATGCCCTTTTTTTCAAAATAAAATGTGCCCTTTGTGAAATGACACCTTTTTAAGTCTACTCATTTTTGTTCGATATTTGTCTTCTTTATATTCATTTTATTTTTTTTTGCCCCTAACGGGGCACGTATAGGCCTACAATAGACATAATTAGGTAAATTATATTCAACAAGCATTTTGTGCCTAAAAAGGCCATTTAGCATCTCCTATTAATGACCTCATGTGGTAGCAAAATTGTGCCATGCTACTGTTTGCCCACACCCCCCCCCCCCACTTTAAATTGACGGCAAATAATGTCTTATTTTTCTAAGTTGAATGTGCCTTATCTTGGTTTGAACCCATACTGAGTGTAGTGAAACATTTATACGGTATACGAACATTCGTCACTGGAGGTGATTTTCTTTTATTTTTGTTATTGTTTATTCTATGTATTTTTGCCTCTGACTGTCTGATGGGGAACATAATAGAGAAAGAAAATACTTTGTTCAAAGAAGATTGAATTTCACATTATGTACCTAGAAGGGGCATGTGGCCTCTCATCTTATAGAGCCGTCTGCGGTTGCAAAAATTGGGCCCTCTCCAAATTTTTTTCGTGATTACATGGCCGTATTTTATATACTCTTCAAGCGATAAAAAAGTGTTTTTCGTGAGGTAGCTTTCCTACGGTCGCCTTTTCTTCTCTTCAACAATGAAAATCACCTCATAAGGAGAAGAATGCCCCTTTTTCTTCAGCAGAACTTCAAGTATTCGCAATGTGCATCATGACTTTGTAATTTATAACGAAACTAGTTTATCATCTCTGCCCTCACTGACAACGTACAAGCTCATTGATTCTTATGGATTAATTTGATGTTCTTTATCTTTTTAACACACTGCAAAAATTCTGAGTTGTAATTAGCGCCAGAACAGACCACAAAGCGAGTTTTACAACTTAAAATGTCATTTTTTCCAAAATCGCTCGCTCGCTACGCTCGCTCGCGAGGTAGATGCATGCATATTAATTTTCATATTTAAATGATCAGAAATCCCCTTCAAAAAGGTTTTGCTCAAGTTACATTACCGTGAAGAAACAGCTACTTCAAGCAGAAAAGTTTGATCCAGACCGATGTTCTTTATTCTTTTTTAAATACTTCAAAAAATTAGTGCTATTATTAGCGCCAGAATAGACCATAAAGCGAGTTTAACATCTGAAATTTTCCGAGAAATATAAAAAACAAAATTTAAAAGAATTATTAAAAAAATAATAAATTTTATAACATTTTAAAAAAATAAAAAAATTTTTATAAATATTAATTTAAAATACCATATAATAAAAATTAATTAACATTTTTTCTCCCGTCCCCCCCCCTTCCCCTCCCCCCAAAACTCTCGATCGCTACGCTCGCCTCGCGAGTAGATAGCATGTATATTCACTGTTTAAATCGAATCAGAAATCCGCCTTCAAAAAGCGTTTTTGTTCCAATGTTACATTACCGTGAAGAAAACAGCTACTTGTCAAGGCAGAAATGTTTGATCTAGACAGGTGTTCTTTGTTTTTTTTTTTAATACTACAAAAAAAATCAGTGTTGTAATTAGCACCAGATAGACCACATTCGCGTTTTACAAGCTTACATTTCTAATTTTCTCAACGCTCTGCTCGCTACGATCGCTCGCGGATTATGTGTAGGCCTATAGATTTCATTTTCAAATCAGAAACCATTTAAAAAAGTTAGGTTCGAGTTAGTTGCGCTAAAACAGCATTCTTCAAGCAAAACACCTAATCTGATGGGTGAAAGTATTCTGCTTGCGCCCGGGCGGAAATACCCCTTTTGACATAAGTGCCCTTTTTCGTCTTTGCCCCAAACGAAAATACGTTTCCGCCACCCCTGAATTACACAGTACAAAGTACAAGTACAATACGTTTCGTTGGTTTGAAAAAGTTTTTTTTTTGTGATGGAATCGGCGTTAAAATCAAAATAATAAGTGCTGAAGAGATATTGCTCACTTATCAATACCTCATAATCGAATCGTGTTTTGATAGGCGCTGAAAGGTACCACAGATTAAAGAGGGCTGCGCGTCGCACATATATATATATACTATTATATATATATATATTTCATACCTCTTTTTCCTGTCCGCCTACCCGAACGCGTTTCACGCAGCACGCGATCTTCAGGCGACGTGATGGATATGGTTGTTTTAGCGCTGTTCGAAAAATGATGGGATTCCTGTTACGCTCGGTGCGTCTCGCGATTGTAGCGTGGCGGCATTTAGAAACTATTTCGCATCGGATGTGAGAAGAAGAGTGTTGGTCTTTGTTGTTATTTGCTGAGTTTCTCATCCAAGCCCCATAGGTTGCAAATTCACTTTTCCTCATTTGTGTGCTTTGATTTTTATATATATATATATATTTAATAACCCCAAAACATTTTCAGTCATTTTTCAGCTGTAAATGGGTATGATTTGCCCGTGAAACCAGTTTCCGACGGACGTGACAAGCTTGTTTTTTTTTTTTGGGGGGGGGTAGGTTGGGGATCGCTGTTTCATTCATTCATTTATATTTTTTCCCCATTTCCAAATATAATAAATATTTAAATAACTATTTAAAAACTTAACATAATTTACAGCTACAATGCAATAAGATAATGTTGACAAGTTATACTAATCATGATTATTAAAATATCAATTCGTAGTTGCTATTCATATTTAGTTAAATTTGCTTTTGTTAAATTCTGATAATAAAATTAGCATAATTTAATTTAGACCGATACAAAGCATGGAAAACGACAAAACAATAAAGCTTCAGCTTTGTCTAATAGTTGAGAAAAGTAGAATACATGTATTTGGAAATGCAGGCCTTTCAAGATGCGTAAGTGTTTGTTAATTGCAAGGTCCATTTCCAAATATAATAAATATTTAAATACAAGGAAAAACTTAACATAGTTTACAGCTACAATGCAATAAGATAATGTTGACAAGTTATACTAATCATGATTATTAAAATATCAATTCGTAGTTGCTATTCATATTTAGTTAAATTTGCTTTTGTTAAATTCTGATACTAAAATTAGCATAATTTAATTTAGACCGATACAAAGCATGGAAAACGACAAAACAATAAAGCTTAAGCTTTGTCTAATAGTTGAGAAAAATAGAATACATGTATTTGGAAATGCAGGCCTTTCAAGATGCGTAAGTGTTTATTAATTGCAAGGTCCTGAGGAGAAACACGCATGAATATACCGTCGTGGGCCTGTAGAAAAGCCATTAACTGTATGTCGTGTGTCTACGCAAAGGCCGATAATATCATACACAATGAATACAGTTAACGGCCTTTGCATGGACACACGACATACAGTTAACGGCCTTTCTACAGGCACACGAAAGTATGACCTTGATATACAGTAAACCAATAAAACAGTACCACAAGTTAGCCTGTCACATCGAGTAGTTTTTGGTTGTAATTATAATCTATATGTTTAATTTATGTGCATTGCATTTGATCATGTAAATTTGTATGTGTTTTTGTATAGACATGCACTTAATTGCTGAAGAACACCTGCCAGCTGAAGTGAGTGTTGTCTTGTGGAAATGAAAAAATGAATTGAAATACCATACCTATGCTTATCATCCTAACAGAATATAGATGTGACCATAAAAGTTTCAAAATACTTGATAGTGTAATTTATTGCAAAACTTTTGTGGATTTTAATATCGATGGCTACTTCCGATTATGTTATTTCCGTTAAACACCGACAAAGAGAGCATAACATTACTCATCAAAATTTAAACTCTGAACAGATGGTGTGTGGCTAGAGCCGGGATTTCATCTTGTCTAGGCCTGTTAGGATGACAGGTTATCAAGGCTGCCACTCAAAATTTTAATTCCCCCCCCCCCGGCGCATGCGTATTTTCCCCTACTGACATCACTTTCCCCCTACACCTCAATAATCCAATTTTCTCCTACGAGCCTATGTTTTCCCCTACAAAAATCCACTTTTACCTTACAAGGGTACGTTTTCCCCTATAAAATCACCTTCGTAAATGCAATAAATTGATCTCAATTTCTTCGTCGCAGATGGACAAAACGGACGTATATATACGGAAATTTTCTGAAATCTTCGGGAATTTAAGAATAATTCTGAAAATCGTCCAAACCCCTACATCCCCTACAAACCTTTAAAAAACCTACTTTTCCCCAACGGAAGGTCAATTTCCCCGCAGGTATCCCCTACAACCTATCACATACGGTAGTCGATTTCCGCTACGAGTGGCAGCCTTGCATGTTATCAAACCAGAGTTTATTAAAAACGGAATCATGTAAGTGATACTCATAAAGTTATTACGCAATAGGTAATAAAGAGGGAGATATTACCCAAGCTCGCTTATAACCGAAGGAAGACACCTGCAATAAATTTGTTACGTGATCATCAGGAACAAAATTCATATTGTGTAATTTAATATCGGGGAAACATCACACCTTATCCAGCATCCAGTTCGTCCTTACCACACTAATTACCTTTTTTTTTTTAAATCTCATCATGGAATTAATTTATTTTCCAGGTCTCGAAAGAAAGGTATAAAAGGAGGGGCTGTGAATCAGCAATGGTACAATAATCTCTTTTCCGCCGATTCAGGAAACACCGTTTTCAAGTCAGCACTTTCAAGATTTTCAGTAAGTATACATACAGATTATTTTATTTGAGGTAAATAGCATGATTGTAAGTAGTCCTCATTAGTGGGCAGAACTTAGAAGTAGGCAAACTATTTCAGACGTCAGCTGATGAAGTGTCTTTTTTTTTTGGGGGGGGGGGTGGGGAATTAAATGTTTACTCTTTCAAAACTGTTTGCTCAGACATACAAATTTGTTTTACAGCTTTATAGGGGATCCTTGTTTCTTCCAGGGTCATACTTTAAATCAGTAGTAGTACCCATCGTTGTTTCGCGGCAAGTAAACAAATTCAAGGCAAATTCTTCCAGCCAAGATAACACACTCGAGGTAGTGTACTAATATACATCGGCGTGTGCCTACAAAGGCTGTTTACTATATGCCGTGTGTCTACGCAAAGGCTGCTAATGTAATGTATAATTAATGCAGTTAACGGCCTTTACGTAGGCACACAACATTCAGTTAACGGTCTTTGAACAGGCACATGACGACATTGATATACATTTCAGTTCATATTTCAATCACCTCATTGTCATTTATCACATGTGCCACATTTAGCAATTTGGAGTGTAGGCCTATATGCTACAGTCAAACAGCTATCGTTTGCATATATTGAAGTAACAGTATACTCTTTCAAACAATGTTTTTTTGGGGGGGGGTGGAGTATTGTTAAGATATCTAAAGTTAGCGTGAATTTTGAGAAGTTATATATTTGAAACTATTTATATCCACAAATACATACACATTATATGTTTTCCATTACAAGAAAATATGTCGAATTTGGGCCAAAATATATAATGTAAACCTATCAGTTATATCACTGATCTAGAGAGGGTTGTCCCTCTGCAGTATGAATATTAAAGGGAAAACTTGAAAACATTGTCGAGTTATATTTTTCCTAGCATTTATGCAAAATAGACACCAGTGACACGTTAGTAATTAAAATAGCATACATCTTAAAGCCAAAGCTACTAAATTTACACTTGTTTCTATGAAGGAACAGGCCTATATACACACCTATTTGCATGTGCCGATTGCTTTCAAGTTTTACTCCAAAGAAGGAAACAAGGTTGGTGATTACATTGATGCTAATTAGTTCAGTGTTGGTGAAAATTAGATTTGGTGCCTTTATGAATTAGCTTATCACCCCTATGCTGCTAACCTGCAATTATGTATCATTTCCGGTGAGTAGGCTTATAAGACGACAGAAACAGTGATGTGACTTACACACGGGAACAAATGTATAGCCATGCTGATTGGTTACTGTATGTTTTTTTTTCTTATGTTGGGGGAAGTTTTTTTTACCAAGTCAGTCAATTTAATTATATTGCAATGCGCATTTTTATGTAGGCCTGTTTTTTGTTACCTCTTGCAGAGCACTTGAATAAACCACGAAGCCAGGTACACATTATTTCACGGAATAGTGGAGGATATCTTTCTTTCACTTTCAATTTTATTTTTCATTGTATATACTTGAGTGTAGTTATCAAATGTAATTCCTAAAAATCAAAGGGCAATTCAAGGATACGGCATATGTTGTTTTCAATAAAGCAGAGCAATCAGTGAAACACTTTAGTGAAAGTTTGAAGAAAAAAATCTGACAAATATCAATGAAGTTATGAGTGTTTAAAAACTCTTACAATCATTACAAATTGACCACACTGTGTTGTTCTTTGCAATCAACCCTCCATTTGGCTATACACAAAAATGTCACTCAATTCTCATTTTCTCTAAATGAATAATTTTTTCATTTCTATATTCAATACAGCATCTATTTTCATACTAGCAATGTTTTACAAGTTTTCCAGTGTGACGTATTTTCATGCACCAATAAAAAAAATGCTAAATTAATAACGTATTGTTTACAAAACGAATGGACGGTGCTCACAATGAATGCCATAATGTTGCCAATTTTGCAATGATATTTGGAACTGTAACAAACTCATATCTGCATTCATATTTGTCTGACTTTTTTCCAATTCTTACCCATCTGTTCCACTGATTTTGCTGATTGTTTTCAAAGCCACTCTTTATCAGCCTGGTATTGCGCTTTAACAATTAATCTAAAAAATATCAACTTGTACACATAGTTTACAAATTTAATTGTCAGTTCTGGGATTTTCATCGGAGTTTTAGTATAGATGCAAGCACGCTGCTCTATAATGAGTTTACCTCTCAAATATAATTTTTATTATGCTTGTGAAAACGATAACTGTGGGTTATGTTTTGTATGCCCATGAACATGTTATTGCAAAGCTTAAACGTTTCTTTACGTTTACAAAGCAAGAAAACTTCTTCTATCAGTAAACTTCAACAAAAAATGTGTGCATGTGAAAATCTGTAAATTAAGACAGTGATCTGTTGGATAAAATGCACTTCCACATGCGTTTCGTTTTCTTCACTATTGTGTAGGACAGTTTATTTTCGTTCTTTTCGCTAAAAGAATAGATTCTCGTTTGCTCGTGTTCTGTAGCCAATATCAGTGGCGGAAATACGGATGGGGGGAGGGGGGAGTAGGAGGTTTAATCCTCCACCCTGGGCTGCCGAGTGAAAATGTTATATGCATAGGAAAACGCCATCATGTTCTAACAGCACTGGAAAGTATTACAAAACCAATAAACTTAGTATAAAAATACAATTGAACATACACAATTTTCAGTTTTCGCCCCGCTTTGCGTGCAAAGATCCGGATTGCGCCCTAAATTTGTGTATTTTTTTTTTTACTTTTGCCACCCACCCCCACCCCCCGCCAGTGCAAAAAAAAAAATGGATCGACGCCCCCAAGTTAAACCACCCCCTTAATAAAACGCTAGATACGCGACTGTAATATTAATGAAGTAATTCCATTTCTCTTTTTTAACTGCAGGCCTAGAGATCCAGTTCTAGTAAGAAAATGGCAGCTAAAGTATTCTTTGTTTGCCTCGCCTTCCTGATGGTGGCTGCTCTCGTGACGTCAGTGTTTGGGGAGGATATAACAAACGATGATCTTCAAGAAATAGCGGCTGTTATTTCAAAGCGAGGTGATAGCTTCGACCTGCTCGAAGACGTGTTCGAGCCCGAGATGGACAAACGAGGAAGGGGCCGATTCGTCCGTAAGTATACTGTAAACGCGCGTTTAGCATTTAAAGGCGGGGAATCTCATTTGCACCACTCCTGCAAAACCGGAAAAAGTCATATTTATTTGTCTCTGCGAGACATTAAAGACACTATATAACGTTGTAGTCGCCCTATTTAAAAAAAAAAAAGTCGAACTTTGCTATGTGAAATAATATGATAGTATTTGAATGAACAAAAACATCCTAGAACATAACACGTTAGACAGTTATTTTGTCCTTAACAAACTGCGTAAAGATAAAAATCGACACGTATGAATTATTGTCAGGCGACAAAAATTTAAGAATACAGTCAGTCTTTGGGGGGAAAAACCGGAATGGTCGTTGACTGGTTTTCACTTTTTCAAAGCAATGGATGAACTGGATTTTTTTTCTGGCCCTCAATTTTAGACCCTATCAGAGACACTATTAGCATGGGGGGGGGGGGGGGTTAGGATGGGGGTCACTTAACTCAGATCTTTTAAACTGGAAACATTAATATGTAATACCTTTAATTCGAATCAAAGTCCAATGGTGACTATATGCCACTAAAACTGAGTTTCTAGCTCCTATACTTCACTAAATGTTCGTGGACGGCATTTTCTTTCATATACCAGTACCTAAAAATACTATACAAAGTATTTTTAGGCATGCAAAGTAGACATCCTGCCTTTAAATATACCGTATGTAATTAGTTAGTGATAGTAAAAATGAATTTAGAAAATTTATGTTTAGATTATTTACACTTTGTGTTTAAAAATTGGACACCGATGTTTAGTGATTTAAAAACACGATGCTTAGCCTCTAAACGTGTTCACTGAGTGATGGTAAGAATGTGTTTGAAAGAAAATCATTCACTCGCTAAACCCATTCTTTCAGTGTATAAATTATATCCCACCCCTAGTACGATAGAAACCAACCCCTTAGAAAACTGCAAAATTAACAATAATTCACAATGCGATGAGAGGCTTTCGGTACAACCATGTACGTTGGAAAACTCCACGTTCCGGTCAGAATGCTCTGGCCGTCGTCAGGAGAATGAGGGAAGAGTGAGAAAACCCTGGTATACATGTACCAGCGACTAGGGTTACCAGGGTTTTCTCGCTCTTCCCTCATTCTCCTGACGACGCACAGTGGGCCAGAATAGCTCAAAAGTGCGACAAAATTCATATTCACCGATTTACACGAAAAATGTTCTGAAATGAAAGGTTTTAGGGTAATCAAACCCGTACAATCCAATGAAAATATTTTCAAACACCTATGACGTCATCAAAATACCGATATCTGATTGGATACCAAAATGCAATGAGGAATAACATATTTCTCATGTTCACATGTTGCTTGAATTATGGGAGTAGAGGTAATCAGACCCGTAGAATCCAATGAAAATATTTACACACACCTGTGACGTCACTAAAATACCTGTTTGTGATTGGTTGTCCAAATACATGGTGGGATAACACGTTTCTCTTGTTTTCATGTTGCTTATTATGATGGGTATAGGTGTAATCAGACTCAGAATCCAATGAAAATATGACGTCATTGAAATACCGGTTTCTGATTGGCTGTCCAAATCCTATCAGAAATAACATATTTTTCATGTTCTCGTATTGCCGAAATTATGGGTCTAAGAGGAATCAAACCCGTAGAGTTAAACACAATTATTTTCAAACACCTATGACGTCAATTAAATACCAATTTCTGATTGGCTGCCAAATTTCAATGATATTGATATCTGTTGGAGAGACCTGAAACATTAAGAAATATTTCATTATTGATTGAATGACAGCTTCCATTTTTGCAAAAATATTATTTTTCAAACATTTTGAATAGAAAAAAAAGCAGGAAAAACAAGATTGAATGCACTTTAATTAAACAATTTCATTTCAACGACAATAATTTCAGCAGACTGTACACTACATTAAAACGTTAGCATGTCTACAAAATTCAGGATTATACCAAATAAGACCAAATTGTCACAAATTTGCTTTATCATGTGAGGTGACCTTTGCAGATGCAATTTACAATATACTTTCATCCATGGAACAAGGGTTTTCAGCAAATGAAACCAGCCCCATAAAAGTGTTTACTTCTTATCAGAGTTTCAAACCTTGCCGTGTCCGATCAATGTCACACGCCCCACGCGTCGTAATTCACTAAGTGCGAATTGTTCAGCAGCACATCCCAAAACAAACGCATTTTCTGGGTCAATGTAACAAGGAAAACCGACATCAGAAAATGATAAAATTGAAGTGGAAATCTAAACATTTTTTTTTTTCTGGATTTATAATTAACATGGATAATAATAATAATTTTATGATAAATTGATAAATTAACAGGATTAATGCCTGAAACCTTGCTACGTCAGATTGTCACGCGCCGAAATGTATTAAGTGCGAATCGTTCAGCCGCACATACCAAAATAAACGCATTTTTCGGTCAATGTAACAAGGAAAATCGGCTCTAACGTAACTTACGGGAAGAGACGGGCGCCAAATCTAGTATCAACTTAAAGCTATAGACATCAGAGGAAATGTTGATAATAAAACTGAAGTGGAAATCCACGGAAATCTAAACATTTTTTCTGGATTTATAAAAAAAACATCGATAATTAGGCCACTTTTCATCTCAGCTTCGACTATGCATCCAGGAAAGGGAATTTCAGATTATGGCATCAGATATTGGTATCTATTACGGTGCACAAGAACCGATGAGCTCCATTCTGAAAAAGTGAAAAAGAATTGGAAAAAACAACAATACAAGTGTCAGGTAGATTAAGTTGAATAAACTTATGTACGAGTTGTAATTTACAAACCAGGTTAAATATGCACTGATTTGTGAATTTGGTGAGTCATAACCGTAAACAGTTTGATTGCAATCGTCCAATATGGACTGGTCAAAGTTTTATTTGTTGTAAGCATTAATATCAGCAAGGTTTTTTAGCCTTTAACAATAGACCGATTCCGAATCAGGTCTGCAAATAAGAATACATTAACGGCTGCGTAATTACAAAGTCAGATCGGACGTTCCTTCCATTCTATCGATGCTTTATACATATTTTATCGAATCCGACTTTTGATCTCTATGCCTCTTGTGAGAGTTGAAGATGATGAAAATACTTAATTTGTAATAGTTTTTAGCTTTATTTTTTTTTTTTTTTTTTTTTTTTTTTTTTTTTTATCGATAAGCTCATTTTAGGTTGAAAATCATGGACCATATAGTCTTAAATAACATATTAGGATTCAGGAAACACTGCTTAATGTATGTTTAATTTATCTGGTAATTGAGTCTACTGTTGAAAGTGTCAAAACGTTTCTCCCTTTACTTATAACAAAATTATAATCAAGGGTTAGCTACTAACGAGCAATATGGCGCAGTGGATACTCAAAGTGCGCCAAAAGCATTTTTGGTGATTAAATTATTTTACTTTTTTCTGGCCCTGTTTGGAAACAAATACCTTGAAGTAATAACCAGTAAAATATTTATTGCCGCAATGCACAAAATAAGAGGGTAATTTACCTCCCTTAACACCGCAATAATGAACATATTATTATAGTTTTTTAGCTTTAAATGAATTATTTTATAATCATATCAATTTTTAACATGAAGATATGTTATTTATTTTATATAAATTGCTTCCTATAATTTCCTATATGTTTATTAACCTGCATGATAGGTTAAAAGTTGAATCAGAATTGCAATTTCATAATTACATTATGCTAACCCTAACTGACTAACAACGTATTCTTTCCTTGCAAATATTTATCCTTATATAGACCTCATATCTCTTTATCATGAAAATCGGGAAGAAAATGACAATACCCGATTTGCTCGAAATGTTATACAGATAGTGTGCGCGCTTGCATGTCCGTAATGTAGTGTTCTTTTGCATACGCCTTGTGTTAGTGCGGCACACCACCAGGGGTTTTATCGATCTAGGCACCATGCTAATAGTGGTGGTAGCGGACCTTGGATGGGTTGTGATTGGTGTGTATTTTCTCTTTATTTGTTTATGTTTTTCTGGTCACTATATATTGTTTATTGAGTAAGCAGTAGATAACAGTCCTAGCTATAGTAATAAACAGTTTATTGGGCTTATAATTTGTCTTAACAAGCCGTTTATATGCCCTTTCAATATAACCGTCGGCTTCATTCCGTTGTCGTATGTCTTTTTATTCAAGGATTATAATTCTCGTGGGCACCAAATGGTTATAAAGGCATGATGTTAACCCCCTTCTTGATGTGTGTAATATTAAATTGGTAACTTAATTATGTGGTACTTATTTACTGGTTATTTTAGAAATAAAAATTTTATTTTGTAATTATGTTTACAATGGAATAAAATAAAATAAATATGAAATAGAAATATAAATAT